>RJWM01003927.1:0-107328 GCA_004363535.1 Dasyprocta punctata
AAGCTTCCATAAAAATTTATACCAGTTTTCTTCCTAAGTAATGAAAGAACATGTATAGTAAAATACATTTTTAAATAGACTGATAAAATCATAGTATTTTTCTTGCTACTTTTGTTCCATTATAAATGTTAGAGACATATATTTGTATGTATGGTTTTTTAAAGTGATATTTCTTAATATATGCTCTACATCTTGATGTCCATGAAATAGGCTATATTTCATCTGATTCTCACAATCATCCTGTGAGTTCAATACCTTATTTCTCGCATTCTGTGGCTGTGCAAGCCCTATGCTCCAGGTTTGTGGTTTTCACGTGGCTGCTTCAGTGAAGTATTCACATATAGGTAGAAAGTGCCAGAGTTCATTCATTCACTCACCTAGTATTTATTGGGTATTTATTGACAATTCTAGATGCCCCTAACATAGCATCGAGTGAGATAAAATCATGGGTATTTTGAAATTCATATTTTGGTGGGTGGTAGCAGCAAACAAATAAATAAAAAAGAAAAATTCCAGGATGTGGTTAGTGATGAGTAGAGAGTTAAAGCTGAGTGATGTGGTAAATAGTGGCTGTATGGTTATTTTTGATTAGGATCCTAATAATCAAAACATTAAGAAAAACAAATGTTCTGAGTTTTAAAGGTTGTTTTTGGAAATTAATAATAGTATTTATCATTCAAAATATTACATGCTATGGAGAGAATCCAGCATGGGCATCTAAGAATTACTCAGATCTTGAATATAAGAAACTATCTACTTGGATAAAATGCATTATTTTTAAAACTATGCCTAACTGCATGATCTCGCACATCCTTTTCTGTGGCATTGTTACACAAGTGTTTACTCAGCTCCACCAGAATCTCTCACACTCTAGTTGGTAATTTTGGTAAGCATTTTTCTCAGCACTGTGTATGACTGTTTTTCTTTTATATTCTGCATTCTTTCTCATCTTTATAATACCTGAGAACATAGAAGGTAGATCAGCTCATCAACATTTACCTGGAGAAGACATCCATCTCTCCTGAAATTAAAATTTTTTTTTGTATTTTAAAGATAGTAAAATCCAACAAAACAAAATAGAACAAAGCCAATCAAAACGATGCAGCAAAATTGGTACAGAACTTCAAAAGCAGGATACTAGGAAACCAACAGTAGCTACCGTAGTATATCTTGTTATCTTCACAATAGTTGTTCACTCCATGAGGTATAGAAAAATCAAACCAAAAACAAAAACAGAATAAAACCAATCAAAACAGAATACTGAATGAAGCAAAACAATCAGAACAAAGCAAAACAGTGAGATCAATATTGAACTTCAAAAACAAGATAAAAGGAAATCCCCCATATTTGGTCTATTGCATACTGTCATCCTCCCAAGAGATGCTCAGACCGCCAGCCCCAGGCCTGGAAAATCAACCAAACAATGCAGGCATTTAGTTGCTTTATGTACCTTAGTTGCTATCAACCTGTCTTCTGAACCAGCCAGCTGCTTATGGGTTGGCGGGGGGCATGGTATTTGACTCTCAGGTAGGCTCATGGGAGGTACTATCTGACTTTTCTCTCCCTGGAACCCATGCAGCTTGCACAGCTTACCAGAAAACCTGGCTAGTTATTTCTTGGTGGCCTCTCCCTGTCCCAGCATGACTGATTCTCGGGAGGCGTTGGCTTCTCCCTCCCTGGAACCTGCGCAGCTTCTGTAGCTTACCAGCTTTCTTGAAATTTTTTAAATGAAAACTTGGAAACCTCAGTTTCTTAGGAAAAAAAAAACCAAATTGCTGCTTTTTAAATTTCCCCACACAGTTTATGCATAGAAAACTTCATTTTTACAAGAAACTTCCTGGTAGACACAACCATGAGGCACCTGACCTTTGGTACCTTGGACACCTAGACCCCTTTGGACCAATGGCCAGGGCAAGGGTGGATTCATGCTATGGCAGATTGCAGTCCTGAGCTGAGAGAGAGTTGAGAACTGGGAGGGTTACTTCCTAATCTATGTCAGAAATTCCTAAACTTACCCACATGTAAAAATCATTAGAGGACGTTTTAAAAAATTTCCATGACCAGACAACCTCCCCACTCCAAACCAAGGGAAGTGCAATACCACTTACTTGTATCAGAGCATCACCTTATTTCAGGCTTCTCAGGGGATGCCAATGTGGAGGCAAGTGTGGTAACTACTGACTTTATATGGTCAGGCTCTTTGCTAGGAATCATATGACTCATCCTGAAGAAGCTTAGAAAATTCCAGGCCCAGGACATGGGACACAAAGCAGGATTCCATCCAGAGCCATTCACAGTGACCCTTTGGTATTCAAAACAAGGACTAGCATATACTGGGACATTAAGCCATACTTTTCTTAAAATAGGGAAGTAGTGTGAAGTCCTGGCATGGAAACCCTTCTGAGATGAGTTTAATGATTTGTTGATAGCTCTAAATATTTTCTCAAATTTACATGCTCAGACAAGAACAGCAATTTTTAATTTGACACTAGGAGTGTGTTTCAAAATATGGTGAACCAGAACCCCTTCTCTCCTTCCCACAGCCCTTGGGCATTTCCATTCACCTTTTGCTGGTACCAGCTGCTGTACTTCTAGGCAGCAGGACTATCTGCCCAGAGTCTAAAATTTACCGTTATGCATGTCACAGGGTAGCAAAAAATTACTTCAGTTCATTAATAAAGTTCCAGGTGATTCCTGTGTTTAGGCCAAGGGAACTGTTCCAATCCAAAATATTTGACTAGAATGCATGGTAACAAAGTGAACTTCTTTTGTGTTTGAAAAGATTCTCAAGTGTCTTTCATTTCACAAACAGATGATATTTTTTTCTTTTCCCTCCCTATCCTCCATGGCTGTTAATAAGCAGTGAAATTCCCCCGAGCTACAGTTGCAGCAGGGAGAAGAGGAGTAACAGGAATGATGGATAATTAGTATCTTATTAGGGCATGGATGGATTTGCAAGTTAATAACTGTGCCACAGCTGCCAAGCCTTCCCAAAGTACCAGGAGAATTTCCATGTGCTTGGCAGATGCTCAAGAAATACCTGCTGAATAACTGCTGAACAGTTAAGAGCAGGAAGCCTTCTAGACTGGGTCTGAATCCCAGCCCTGCTTGCTGCTTATTCATTGTGTGGTTCTTGGCAGACTCCTTAAAACTCTCCAAGTGACAGTTTCCCTTTGAGCAGACGGGAAAGTGCGCCTGTAATTCGTGGGTCTTTGTGGGGATTAAGTGAAATAGGCTTGTAAAACCCTTAGCTGGGTATGGAAGGCATTGAAAGAATGAGTGAATGGGAGTTATCACTGTGATGAATCAGTCACTTAGTAAACCGTAAGGCTTGTCAGAAGATTACATGAAGACAAATATCCCAGCTTTTTGACTTGGGAAAAAGGTGTGTTGTAAATGTGTACACACCTAAGATGGAAATTTTTGAGGACAGAAATATCTGAGGACAATCTTTAAGCAGTTAATTGGTTCTGAAGTTTTTCAAGCACCAGTGACTAGACACCACCATTGTTCAATAAAGGTAACTTACAAGACAAGTCTGCTTGGTGTTTTGCATTTTATTTGCTTCATGTAGGTTAGGGTATTAAATAAATGGTGCATCTGTGTGATAGGAAGGCATTTTTCTTGGCTTCTCATGTTATCCTTGTAGAATATAGATTAATAAAATTTAATTCATTATAATCATAAATACTTAACACCCATACTAAAAACATGTTACAGGCTGGCTACATTAGAATATAAAATGAGAATTTAAAAGATAGCATTATATTAAAATAATGAAGGGAAGCTAAAAGCTAAAAAGCCATTGAGTACAGAAGTAAAATTCAACAACTTCATTAAAAAATTATTTCTATATGTACAAAATGTGTAAAATTGTACTAAGTTTTAATTCATATGGAAAAGGCCTAAACGTTAGTTCATTTTCAGCTCATTGTGAAGTGATTGCTAAATATCTGAATGTAATACACTGTACTAGCCTATAGTCTCTACTGTTACTATCCAGGGATACAATATTAACATAGTTCTGTCCTACTTTGATCACACCAGAGGGTTCCTTCTAGAAAGAGCAATTTTAAAGGAGCTGTTAATGAATGGAGCATTCCAAAGGAAGATTGCAAGGCTGGTTGAATCCCCTGGAAATCTACCTGAGGACTGAAAAATAGCTGGCAATGTTTTGCCTGGAAAAGAACTAGAAAGACATGACCTTTGTCTTTGAATAGCCTTTCTTAAGAAATGCAAACAGAAGGAAAAATGTTAGCTACTATGAAACTGTATTGATTGTTTTTAAAACTCACCTCAAGAAATTCTCCTAGTCTCTGTGGATAAGTCATTATAATGTCGTAAGAACAATTTATGTCTTTCCCTGTTATAAATTTCATAATGCATTTAAATTAGGTATTATGGATATACATTCATTTTGAAACCTAACAAAAGAAAAGAAAGTATTTTATCTCTTGTGTACACCCAAAAGCAAGAATGTGGAGGGCTTGAAGAGCAAAGCCACGTGTAAAGTTGTGGAGTTTCTGAGCCCCTCCTATTAGCCCATTACTTTGAGCTAGGGCCACATTCTCTGTCTCAGCTGTCCAGCCCAAGAGTTAGACTTCTTAAAACGTAACCTGATTTTACCACCGACCCATTTCCTACCCAGCCTTTAATAGCTCAGTAAATGGCATTTCTTGAAGGTTCCGGTCAAAAGTTAGAGCTCATTCTTGTTTCTTCTTCTCTCATCCTGTATATTAAACCCATCTTCATATTTGGATGATTCTTTCTCCTGATTTATCCAGAGCCTGACCACTTTTCTCCAGTTTTTTACTACCTCTGAAAGTTGAGCCAGTGGGACTGCTAGGAGACTCCCACATGTTTGTGGTTAGCACTGCTACACACACACAAGCACACATGCGTGCACACACACGCTCACAGTCTAGGATGAGGGAAAGGGAAGGAAAGGAGTGAGAGAGAGATGAGGGAGAGGGAGGGAAGAAAAACTGTTGTAAAGAAAAGAAAGAAGAAACCAGCTTTCACCTCACTTTTTATTCCTTGCCTAAAATAAGTCCTGGGCAGTTAAGAGAAGTCATCTAAGAATTTTTTTTAAATGTAGATGATGGGATAATATGATAGCAAAATAATATTAATTGAATGGTAAGATCTAAGATTGTTTTTCTGCTGAAATATATTAAAGATGAAGAATGCAAGTTTTTATTTTATTATGTATGTCAAATAGTTCTATATTTAGTACTAAGTATTAAATTATTTGATATGCTAGGGAGACAAGACAGTATTTGTCTCCCTAGTGTAAGAAATGGAAACAGTATATATATGATCCAAAATCTACAGTAAATACTGTGTAAGGGTAAGAAACTGCTCAAAGAGCAAAAGTAATTGGAGTAGGGGAAAGGAGGAAAGAATGAAGGGAAAAAGAAAAAGACATAAATCTGTATATATGTATATGTAAGATAGCTAAAATGACTATACTGCTGAACGTGTTAGTTATTGAGAAAGAAAGGTTAACACTCATATGATTAGATCAATTTTACATGTCTGCATCTGTTAATCTAAACAACCATGGTGAAGGTAACGATATGCAATATTGCAACCATTGTCAAGTTCCTGTCATCTTGTTTTGTAAACCTATAATGTTACTGTTTTGAAAAAAAATAACTAAATTATTTGATACAAAAACTAAAAAAGATCATGGGCTGTGGGAAAACATTTAGGATGTGTGTTTCAGAAGGTGGTACTTACAGAATACACAGATGGCTCGGGCAACCACTTTTGTATTGGAAAGCAAGCTGTGGGTTCATGTTAGGTATTCTGTACGTATTTCCCACATCCCTTACTAGACTCAGCATTTTAGTTTTCTCTGGAATGGTTTCTAAAAGCACAAAGCCTTTCTATTTTCACAGTCCCCTTAGATTTCTAAGATTAGTGAAGTAATAACATTTTAAAGTTACTGAAATCTGAAGGTTGTTTACGTAGTTTGCTTATACAGCTTTATGATTTTTTTTTAGCATCAAAGATTCTCCTTAATACAAAATATTTATGATTTTACCATCAACATTATTAAACCACCAGAGCACTTTTTATAGAAATTGATAGTAGAAACAGAAATGTTTGAAGTAACATGGCTTTTGAGATTGAGAAAAAGAAGAAAAACTGCAGGCACCTGTTGAGGAAAATGAGGACAGATGGTAGCATTTTCCCCAAGAATCTCCCCGCAGCTGTGCTTGCATCCCGGCCTCCAGGCTGCTCAAAAGTCTATTCATTTCATTCATTACACACAGAGGAGTTTTCACTTCATCCTGTTTAACACAGCATCAGTCAAAGCTCTAGGCTGTAGAAGATATTTTTATTGAAATGGCTGGAGAGAACTGACAATGAGTGAGAGTCGATTTAGCATCTGTGTAATCATGTTATAGAACAAGATGTCACAGCAATCTTGTCAATTATCAAAGCTGCCGTTCGGGGATGTTATCTTAGTTTGAAAGTCACAGCATTTGTGCTGTCTCATTCAGTGATGAATGTCAACTTCCTGCCAAATTCTGCTGATGATAACTTCTCTGCCCTTGCCACACAGCATTTTGAAATCTGTGTTATATATTTCATAACTTTTTTTGAAGCACAAAATGTTCCAGAGGAAAAGTGATCTCTGAAAATATGCCTGGAGAGGAATGTTTTTTATTAGTGCCTATTAATTTTGTCAAATATTGGGTACCAATGAATATACTATACTTCGATCATATCCAGTCCCCCTTGCTCTTTACTCCCTTCCTTTTGTTTAATAAGAGTCTCATTTTTTTTTTAAGATTCCACATGATAGGGAGAACATGAAATACTTCTCTTTCTGGGTCTGCTTTGTTTTGCTTCATGTGATTGTCTCAAATTCCATCCATTTTCCTGCAAAATACATATACCACGTTTTCTTTATCCATTGGCACTTTGGATAGTTCCATATTTTGTCTGCAATAAACATGGATAGGTAGCTATCTCTATTGTATACTGACTTTAATTCTTCTAGGTACTGTGCACACCAACAAATGGTACAGTTATGTCAAATGGTAACTCTACTTCTAGTTTTTGAAGGACCTTCTACAGTGGCTGTACTAATTTATACTTTTTTTTTTTTTTGAGACAGGGCTTCCTATGTAGTTCAGGCTGGCCTTGAACTCAGAGCAATCCTCCTGCCTCAGCCTCCCAAGTATAGAAATTATAGTACACCCAGCTATATTTTCTATATTCTTGATGACAGACATCCTGGGGTGAGATGAAATCTCAGTGTAGTTTTGTTGTATATTTTCCTAACAGCTAAAAGTGTTGAGTGTTTTTTCAGGTACATATTAGCCATTTGAATGTCTTTTGCGTGGTGCCTTTTCACTTCATTTGTCTACTTATCGATTGGGCTATTTGATTTTTTTGCTGTTAAATTTTTTGAGTTATTCCTCTTTTGGAAGTCAGAGAAATATTTTTTGACATAGCTGAGAATTTATTTTATTACTGAAGTTCATTAACAGGTTTTCAAGGGTAATAGGTAGTATTTTATTCAGAAAGATGTAAAAAAGCTAAGTACATAGTCAATATAATATTTCACAATAAAAACAAAAAAATAATGCCTGAATGACAAGCTGTACTGAATCTGAATTAGGTATATGAGTTAGAATGTGATTGAGATTCCTATGAAACCATTCACGTAGGGTCACGACTTCAAATTGCACTTGGCAGAACATTGAAACTTAGTACAAAAAAGCATGACATTTGCATTTTAGCTTTTATATTTACTTTAAAAACATCTACATATCTTTACTCAACTCTTCTAAAAATTTTGTAGATTCATGATTCTCTGATTCCCTAACCCTCTTGTTCCTAGTTAGCCTATTTTAAAAAATTAATCCTTAAACTCAAACTGCTTTTACTTATCTGTATTCTACATTACATTTATAATATATACAACGTATTTGTTATATATGTTATACTATTAAGATTTTATAGCAGCTGTGACATTAGAACAAAGCTGTGATTATTCACCATAAGTGAGCAATGTACCTACTTTATTTTTAGAGTCCTATAAGAATAAGCACCCTAGGAAGATGGCTGTGGAATGGCCTTTACCATGGATATGCCAGAGCTGCTTTGGATCCATTTACTAAATGGAACAGGGAATGGAGAGAGGGTATGATTTCATTCTGACTCTAGAGGTGGAAATCAGAGTAAAAATGAGCTGAGAAATTTCCTTACATATCTCATAAGTAGTATATAGTATCACTTCTTGAATATCAGATACCATCATTATTGGAACTCCTAAATGGTCAGTATTTTACTACGTCAATTTCATTCTTCAGTTCTTTTTTCCTAGAAGAAGATAAAAGAACGATAACTACCCCTTTGATTATCCACTTGAATAACATTTATATCTTTGTCAAACTTCAAGGAAACTCTTAAACTCATTGAACATTTAATTTTAGTCACTCTAAATCTCAACACTGATCATTTCAAGAATGGTTTTTGAGTGGCTTGCTTTTTTCTCTTTCTTTTCTCTCAACAAGAATAGTTGAATGACATGAAATTTGGAACTCAGATACTTTTTTGCTTTTTGCTTTGCTTTTATCTCCCTTAACTGTGCTTGTGAGATGACCAAAATGCCATCTTTGGTGTATAATATTGACATCATTAAGGCTGTGCTTGATTTCTGACCCTGTGTTTTCTTGGTACAGAAGGAAGAAAAAAGATAGCCCTGAGAAATAGGTGTGTGTCAGATGGTAGTTCTCATGTTTGTGTGCGTGTGTGTGTCTTTTTGAAACAGGGTTTCACTAAGCAGTTCAGGCTGACCTTGAACTCACTTTGTAGCCCAGGCTGGCCTCAAACTTGCAACAATCTTCCTGCCTCAGCTTCGCAAGTGTTGAGATTACAGGTGTGTGCCAGCATGCCTGCTTTTCTTGTGTTCTTTTATTGTCACAGTTACTGTATCTCCTTATTCAGGAAAGACATGGGGCTTCTTTTCTGTACAAGTATTTAAGTTAGTGTTTTCAATATGTAAGTCAGTCTCTTAAATACTGAGGATATAAACTGGCATTAGAAACCATTGGGAAACATGGCTTGTCTCTCTCAAGTCTGCTTTTTCCTTGTTTCTTTAGAATAGGTAGGAAATTCCCTCTTTGTGTAAAAGAGTTTCGAAGTTCTTCCTTGCATGTGCTGAGGTCCATCTCCTGAGGTCCTTGTCTGTATAAAGCTGTACGTTGTCACCGTGTTTCTGGGCTTTCGTGTTAGCTGTGTCTCCATGGCACACTAGCATCTGGTGAAACACATTCTCCATCAGGTCTTAACCATGTGTAAATGTAACTGAAAGCAGATGAAAAACTAATCTGTTGTCTTACTTTTGGGGGTTCTATTTATAATGCAACAACTATGCATTCTCAATGTATAAATTTATAATTGAATTAGTGAGAGTATCTATTTCAAGTCAGTTTCCACATGGTTGGGAAGATAATATAAATCACATGTAACATGGGAACATAAATAGAATAAAGATTCAGAAAGGGATGATCACTTGTGGTTGAACTGATTAAATTGATTAAAGAAAACATCATAAAGGAAACAGCATTATGAGCCTTGAAGGGAAGGAAGAGATTCAACAGGTGAAGTTAGTGGAAAAGGTGACTTAACTATATGAAGGGAGTAGGGAAGGTGGAGTGGAAGAATTTGAATAAAAGCAAAGATCTGGAAAAAGACTGAGTTTGTGGGGAATGATACATAGAAAATGAAGGTCAAATGGCACGATTAATAATCGGTAACCTAAAAGGCTAGGTTAGGCCGAATTTTAAGGAACCTGAAATACCTAGATTTTAGGATGTTGTACAATATACTGTTGAATAAAATGCAGTGACATACTGAGGGTGATTTTTTGAGGGAGATCTTGACTACTCCAAGTTTCACATCATCAGATGTACTATCATCAGGTGTACCATTTTTATTATTTGCATTTGAAATGAGAATAGAATTTCCAAGCACAATGAAATGGGCTTTTGGAAACGTGACACTTTTGGGTAAAGATGATGATTTGAAACCTGGAGTAGGCAAGATTCTCAAAGAAGGCTGGTGACTAGAAGAGTACAGTGTCAAGGACAGGATTGTGAAGTTCTTAGGGAATCAGAGGAGAAAATAGAGCCAGAGAACAACAGACGACAACCAAGGTGAACTGTCAGAGGTGGAAAACAGCCAAGGAGCTTTCTGTGCATGGAGAGCATGGACATCCTTTCCTTGTCCTGAGGACTTCTTTCTCAACTTGGTGGGAAGAATTCAGTCATTCATCATTAAGTATGATGTTATCTGAGGAGGAATTATTCTACTCCTAGATTGCTGAGAGGTCTTTGCCATGAATCTGTTAATTTTTTTTCTGCATATGAGATTATGTAATTTTTCAACTTTTATTATGATAAATTGTGTGGTTGATTTTTCTAATGCTGAAATAACTCTTCATAGCCATGACATCTTATCTTCTTATCCATTTCTATTTTTAAAGAAATCTCCATCTAGATCTGTGAGAGATAGCAGTCTGTAATTTTTTATAAGGTCTTTGGCGGTTCGGAATGCTGGAGTCAAAAAATGAGTTAGAAAGCCCTCCACCTTCTTTTATTTTCTGGAAGAATTTGTCAACAAGTGGCATTATCTCTTTCTTAAATATTTAATAGAATTCTGAGTAAAAGCATATTGGGTTAGAATTTTCTTATAGGGAGTTTTTTCTTTAACATATGAGTAGGTTGTAGGACTATCCAGAAACTTGTATTTTCCTGAATGAATTTTACTGTTTTGTGTCTTTCAAGGACTTTATTTCTCATCTGAATTATCTACTTTTGCCACCAAGGTGGTCAGATTATTATTAACTTTTAATGTCTTTGCAATCTATGATGATGTTTTTCCTTTCATTCATTTTTATGTTTATTTTATTTTTACCCAAGTTTGTAATTTTTTTCTTTTCCTACTTCCTTTTGATTATGTTTTCTGATTCCATAAAGTGGATATTTTCTAGAATGGAAAGGAGACAGAATAAAAACCCTCACGTATTGAACCTGAAATTTTTTCTATAAAGTCAGAAGAGAGATCATAAACTGTGGTGGGAAATTTTGGCATCTTATAAAGAAGAGCTTTAAAATATTTGCTTTGGGAGCTCTCTTTGGAAAACAAGGGATTAACATGGATTTCTAACTGTTAGTAAGTGTCCAGCTCAAATAAATAATAAAACTGCTTGGATAACTAAGATATACTATGATCAAAACTGAAGGTATCTCTCCTAAACAAGTCCTAAAAATTGAAATATGGGAAAATATTATAATGGAACTATAGTGGTAATTAGGTAAATTCAGATTTTGATATCAGTTTTAATAAAAGCCAGCTACATTTTCCCTCACTGAGTATCTTAGTCACTTTTCTTATCTCCAAGACACAATAACCCAACACTCAAAGCTTAAAGCCATTGTTATTATTAGATTTTTTGATGATAGCCATTTTTCTGGAGTAAGATGTTATATCAGTGTAGTTTTAACATACACTTCTCTAGTGGTCAAAGATAATGTGCATTCTTTTCATATATTTATTGGCCATTTGTACTTCTGAGAACTGTCTATTTATTTTGGTTGCCCATTTTTGATTGGGTTTTTATTTTGAGGAGTCTAATTTTTTCAGTTCTTTGTGTATTCTTAATGTTAGTCTTCTCTCTGGGGAATAGCTGCCAATTTTCTTCCCCATTATTGAGATTGTTTCTTCACTCTCTTGGTTGCTTTCTTTGCTATCCAGAAGCTTTTTAATTTGATATGAACCCATTTGTTGATTCTTGCTATTATTTCTTGTGACACTAGGGTAGAAAGTCCTTGCCTATAACTATGTCTTCAAGAATTGTACCTATTTTGTCTTCCAGAGGATTGTTTCAGTAACATTTTCATATATATGCTAATTTGTTTCACTTATACAACTAGTTTATCTTAGTTCATTGAAAAGACAGTTTTGCATTACTATCTTTTCTCTTTTTTGTAAGAATTCTTGTGGTTTATGTCTTATACTCTGAGTAACTACTTCGAAGATAATGGTATGCATGTGTTAACTATTGTAATTTTATTATTTCATTGTAAAATTTTATTTTTTCATAAAATAAAAAGTAAAAAAAGATCCAACTCCAAAGATTAAAAAAAAAAAAAGCAGAAAGAAAAAAACTTAAAGCAGGAGAGGTTTCTTTTTGACTGATGCTTTTTAGGAGTTTTAGTCCACGGTTGGCCAACTCCAAAGAAGAAACAGCATGACAGTGGAGAATGACAGAGGAAAAACAGCTCATCTCATGGCAGCCAAGAAGTAGAGATTCAAGGGAGAAGCCCAAGATGGAGAGCCACTCTTCTAGGTCACCCCCCTAGTCACCTGTATCTTTCAACATAAGCCTCACTTCCAAACAGCAAGGCAATTATTGTGGCCCCATAATCCAATCACCTTCCATAAACCCTACCTAGCAGTGTAAGAGTTTGGGGGGACATCTAGATATAAACCATAACACTGGGGTTATGGCTATCAGCTTCTTTTAGATAGCAGTTTCTCCTAGGAGTCTAGAGCTCCAGAATAATAGGCAGATATCATTCCTGAATATGAGGTGTTCATTGGTTTACAAAGAGTAGATGAGCTCAACCAGATCTTTAGCACTAGGTGAGTGAAGCTTCTCCTTTATTCTCAGAGCTAAGTTATCTGAACAGCCAGGAAAAGGTGGAATAATTAGAAGGAATTGATATTCTTGAATGAGAATAGATTGAATGGAAAATTGGCAAGCGAAGTGGATACTTTATGAAACTGTTGGTTTTAGAAATGTACTAGCATAATTATTCTACTCTTTGAACTGATTGCAGTGTATATTGTACTCTTTTTGTTTGCAAATACTATGATTGCATGAATAATGTAATGAAATATGAGTTCAGCATAAGGGCTCAGTTAATTGATCTAAATCTCTTTTTGCCCATAGGCATTATTTCATTTACAAACTGAAAATCTATGTGTTGAAAAATGGGAAAATCGTGTATCACAGGTGTATCGCCTTTAAACTGTTTTCTCACTTACCACCTGGTTTTCAGAATAAAATTTTTCTCAAACCCTAACTTTAACTGTAGATAATAGCATTTTTTTTAATAAAAAACTGATATAACTAGTTGCTAGGGACAGAAAAAATAAAACAAAAAAATGCCCCTATCCCATCTACACTATAGGATGGGGAAAAGTAAAGATTGTCGGGTCTGGCTGCCAGGGCTTGATTGTTGTGTGCACAGTTTAACAGCTGTAGATCCCTGGACATGTTGCTTGAGTGTTTAAATTTGAAAAATGAAATATAATTGATCTCATAGATACACTGTAAAATTAAATCAATTGGCATATCTAACAAGTCCTGGTACATAGGATATACTCATAAGTTATCATTATTGTTACCAGGGTGAAGAAGCATTAGACTCTGCACTGCCAGCAATTTGGGGTTTTCACGTATTAAGGAATACCTTGACCTTGGATATCAAAATTTAGACACACTTGATGATTATTTTAAAATTTAAACTTTATTCCTAAATTAAAATTTAGGAATAAAAATATCAGATCCCAACCGTTTGACTTTCATAAAGGCCTCGAGTTGTATATTATATTTTCTCAAACATAGAAACCAATTCTTCAAATATAATTTCAATGTCAATGAAAATAATTACAATTATGTTTTTTGTTTTTTTTTTTTTTTTTTTTGGTGGCACCAGGGATTGAACTCACAACCTTGCACCTGCCAGGGCAGGCGCTTAAGCCACTGAGCCAAACTCCTGGCCCTACAATTATGTTTTGGCATGTATATTTTAACATTTTTAATAATACTTTCAAAAGTAAAACATCACTGGGTCCTAATAAGGTATAATTCAGGCAAATTTTGTGTCTTTTAAAAGTGGTGAAAATCAACAGCATCATGTTGATAATTCTCAGCATAGTAAGCTGATGGTAAAAGACAGAGCGAAATATTTTGGGGGAAAATCCAAATTATATTTCCAATAAAGGAATGAATGGAAAACATAGAACTGACCATATTATTTCATTTATTCATCTTTTAAAATCAATGCAATAGACATACATATATATTATATCCATTATTCTAACAGTAAAACTGAAACTCTCACAGTTTGACTTCAGCTACTGGGCAAGGCTAATGTTGAGGGAGTCAGTGGGGAGTCAGAGCCATTTGATTTCAAAGTCCACGCTCTCTACATTGTACTTGTCTGCCTTCTGGAAGTGGTGGACACCACAGAGGAAATTAAGTACAAAAGTTATAGTGGATCCACAAGAACAAAATTTCTTGAGTTTTTCAGTATCTTATAATTCAACTCATTTCATTTCTTGGAATAATATATCATTGCATTTCATCGTAATCAGCATGGGCCACTAATGCTTCACCTGAAAGAACCTTTCCCCTCCCCCACGGGTCTCTGCTTTTATGGACGGTGAAAGCCTAGTAACAGAAAGTGCTGTTGGCTTTGCTGCTAGCTGGACAGTTCAGTTTGGGGGTAGACATTCTGCAGTGCAGGAGTCCCTCTCCTTCTTCATTCAGTGAAGGAAAAGTACTCAGTGACTTCAAATATTTGTGCAATATTTGGATGCTTTATGATATTATAATCTACTTTGACTTTTTTTTTTTTTGTATTGTTGATCGAACTCACGATCTTGCACTTGCCAGGCAGGAGCTTATGCCACTGAGCTAAATCCCTGGCACCTCTACTTTGACTTTTCTTAAAAACTAGTTTCTGATAACTGATTCTTTAGTTAGAATAGTTTGTTCCACCCTGTTGGAATTCTCAAGATTTACAAAACTAGACTAAATAAAGGATATTAGAGTAAGCAAATCCCAAATTAAACTTTAAGGTCCTATAAATTCTCTTAAATTCCTTATACTTTGATTTTAGAATATCTTGAATTTTCTTTTCCATATTTTCCATAGGACTATTTTACAAATGCAAATAAAGAGTTAAAAAAAGATGCCCAGCAAGATTATCACCTGGAATATGCCATGGAAAATGATACGCATACAATAATTGAATTTACCAGAGAACTGCATACATGTGACATAAATGACAAGAGTATAACGGTAAGGAGAGTATAAGTGGATTTGAGCTTGAATAAATCGTTTATTTGTGTTTGTGAAACATTTTCCAGAATAAAAAATAAATATTGGGAGACAATCCTTGACAAAAAAACCACAAAGTCTTCAGGAATATTTTTGAAATCTCTAGAAATGCCCTCTCTTCCCAAAAATCTAAGCTTATAAATTTCAATAAAGGTAGTCTATATGTGAATTTAACATTTTGAGGAGCTGTTTAAAGTTTGTGTGATCTTACTCATAAATGCATTTTAGCTTCTATATAAAATTTAAAAATAGGTGATAGCTAAAAGTTTGAAGAAATTTACTACAAGAAAAAAATGATAGCATTCATCTGATTTGTAACTGATTCATCTTTGTAAATATCTAAAATCAAGATGAATACTCAGTTGATTATAATAGCCTACTGGCATATGATATGAGATTTCTTAGTTTCAGATTTCGTGCAAAAATTAGTATCCTTTTGAGTATGCAAATGAAATGTTTGGAGGATATGTAATTCATGTGGCACTTCAGGAAGTTCCACAAATTGCTTGCAACAGTTTCATTTTGTATAGGCCAATGAAGTTATCTTTTTATTGGATAAATTAAAGCTTTAAAATGGCAATGTAAAAAATCTGAACTAATTCTATTTAACATTCAGCAAAAGGAGTGAAAATGGAAGGAAAAAAACACATGCTAAGACGTGGATTACTTTTTATCTGCTATGCAGTGTTATTATATTTTAATTGGAATAATAATTACAATTATTTGACTTATTGAGAAAGAATATAGCAAAGAGAACATTTAAAATAAATATCTTTTATTTTTCTTTCTATTCTCACAGTTTTTATTACAAAGATTTGGCAAAAACACCTTTATTTGTGGGAGGACTGAACAGTTTGCATCCCAGCAAACTTTTCTAGCCCAACAACCCTCTGGGCAATGTCTTTTGGTGGCTCTGTAGAAAACCTGACAGCGCTTCTGCTAGTTGGAGTATACTAGTCATTTGGGAATTCCCAGGATTCATAAAGGGATTGTGGATTGATTGTATTGTAGTAAATAAACCCAGAATCAGAAATTTCTTGTGTACTTCCACTTTCTGTAAATTTGTACATGTGACTGGACCAGTGCCTAAGGAAAACTCTGAAAATTCATGGCAATTTTAATTTTCACTATTTGTTTATTTACACTAAAATTCCCCATTATATTAAAATAGATTTTCAAAGTCTCTGCTGCTTAACAAGAACTTTTGCTTGGTAATTTTTAGTTGCTAGTTGAGCATTTGGCATGACCATGGTTTCCTCCTGTCCTGTGGGTGAATATATTCCTGAAGACAATCGCCCTTCACTCTGCTTCGGAACACTTCCACACTGAGAGACATGACTCCTTCTATAAATAAACCGACCTATTTGGATGCTTAATCACACACTCAAATACATGAAATTAATGACGGAGTCCATGTCGAGAACTCCAAATGTCATTATTAGTCTTTTTTCTTCACTTTTATATCCTGCTTTAAATAAAATTGTTTACACTCAAATAAGTGATAGGGAAACTGTTCTCATGCGACATAATGTGCCCATTTCTGGTCATCAGGACAGCACGGTGAGAGTGATCTGGGCCTATCACCACGAGGATGTGGGAGACACTGGTCCTAAGTATCACGACTCCAACCGGGGCACCAAGAGTCTGCGGTTACTGAATCCTGAGAAAGCTGATGTGTTGTTGACAGCCTTGACGTATTTTGACCTGGTAAATCAGGACGTAAGTTTCTTTGGGTTTTATGATTGTGGGAATGAGTTTAATGACAAGTATGAGACTCTTACCGCACTTAAGAGCAAGTCAACGGAATGTGACTTTGTTTCTCTCTGCCCTTTTTATTAAGACAGGTCCCCATCCCAAACAAAGGTACGACGTACTGGTGCCAGATGTTCAAGATTCCTGTGTTCCAGGAAAAGCATCATGTAATAAGGGTATGTAACTCACTCATGGGGCTAAGCTTCATTGGTACAAATGGGAAAAGAAATTGCTGTTTTTAAAATGAAATCAATAAGAAATATAGAAGAAAGAATGGGGTTGGCTGACCCAGGCCTGTTTTAGGAGGCTAGAATTTTGGATTTAGATTATCACCTAATTTTACACGTCAATAGTAAAAGCTTTGGGGTGTATTGGAAGTCCACTAGTTCTTTCTTTAGGAACTAATCCTACAATAGACATTGCTGGGATAACAATTTAAAATATGTTTACATATTGATAAATCGTGTCCAAGCTTATTTTCTCCACTAATATTGTTTGAGAGTATCTGCTTCATTGAATATACTAGATACTATCATCAAACTCATTCTTACAGTATTTTTTTAAATAAGTAAAAAGAAAATCTGTAAATTTCTATAGAAGTTTTAAAAAATACAGTATTGCTTAATAAATAAGTGCAGTTAGCCAGTAGTATACAGGTCCCTCCCAGTCCCCTGTGGTGGTCCTCCCAAAACTTTTGCATCTAGTTAGTATGCTTTAAAAGTTACAGTTTCATGGTTCTGTCCTTGTAACTGTTGGCAGTTCTGGAGAGTCTGAAGTTTATGATACACTTTCCTAAAACTTACAGAGAGGTTATAGGAGACATGGCCAAAACATAAGAACTCAATAGGGTTAGTGCATGTAGAATACTGTAAATACCCAGTAGGTCAGATATTGCCACCTTTCCGTCACTCCCCAGACTGGGTAATGAAGCAGTGTGCCTGTGAGAAAGGAGTGAATGTCTAGATCCTAGGAATTGAGGGGGAACCCGAGGGGTGAACTATGAGTCCTGAGGGAAGTCATTCCAGGTAAAACTGTAGGCCTCGTTCTCCTCATCTGGACAAGGTGGGCTGTCCTAACAGTCGCCCTATCAACCTTAAAGGATTTTAACCAAGCAGGAAACACTGAGCACATTCTATAAGGTGGCCTAGATTGGTTCATTCGTAATGTATTTGACAAGTTGCACAGTTCTGGCTTTTGCTAAGAAGAGGTAAAAGGGGTGAGTTGGAAGGTTGAAGCTCTATGTAGTCCTAAATGGATGTTTTTGCCAGCAGAAATCTGACCAACAATCTAACTGCAGAGGAGTTATTTACTTCTGTGTAAGAAGTTATTTTGTACTTGGTGCATGTGAGAGGGGAATGCAAATCTTAGCTGCTTAATGCAGTATTATAGCCCTTTCCTTCATCAGTGAAGTCTTTCTCAAAGAGAGACTCTTACATTTCTATAGACCATGTGTCTTTTGCAATAACTTTAATTGGTACTTGGATTAAGGAACAAACAGAAAACTGTAATTTCAGAGATGAAAATGAATGTTTCACAAATAGGTCCTTTATTCATTTTTTGAAATTTTATTTACTTTATTAGTACATGTTTACAGTGCATAATGATTACATTCATCATGGGGAGCTGGTACATGCACATCACACACCTTAATTTTTTTTTATTTTTAACAAACATTCATTGTAGAGATATAAAGTCCATTTACATTAATGTAGTTTTCCTTGTTATTTATGGTAAAGATTGAGTAGAACGAAATAAAAGTAATTCTCTGTGTTTAAGGGATGTCAATATATATTTCAACTATCTATGGATATTTGCTTAACACCTCACCCAAGTCTTCTTGGCTATGTTTTCTATCACAGTAACACTCAGGTGAGTGGGTTTAGGATAAAGTACTTTTGGAACCACATTGCTGTCCTCACTTGGCATTTGTATGAAGAGGGTCTTGAGTGGGATGACAGGTGTAGGGGTATTTTTTTTTTTTTGCAATCATTGGAGACCCACCAAAGACAAAAAGTCTTCACCTTGAGCAAGAGGACATTGAGGGAGGGACAGCAGGTCTGAGAGGAGTGCTTTTGCCAACTGTTGTCATTGCAGGATTCCAGAGATTTGATGGCTAGAATTTAAATTTTATTATTACTTAAAAATACCACTTTCAGGGTAGATTCCTGAATGTATTGTTAAGTCCTAAAATATATTAAAGTTCACTAAGAGTTATGAAACTTTCACTTCTAATAGTGAATTCAAATAAGATAACATACAAAAAAGAGAAATCTCGAAGTCCAAGTATTTGTTATGTGAATGACTTTGAGACAGTCTTCCATAATCAGTTTTAATTTGTAAACTTCTTTAGGTTACAATAAATTTCAATAAGTTTTTGAAGTAGAATTCATCAGTCTAGAACTTGCCTTATGAACTCATCCAATTTCTATTCTTTTCTTTTTCTTGGCAGAGATTTCTAATGACATGAGAAAAGTATATATACTTTTCATAGAATCAAAAACTGCTGTGGTTTGAAAAGATATTCAGTGAAGTGTTTCTTCTTATTCCTAATTTTATGCCCCACAAATCACTGTATCAAAAAGCCTCAGTCTTTCTCTAGTTTAAAGAAAGAGTATTTTTTTAAGAAAGAGTATATTTATAGAACATTGCTTTTGTGATATTTGTGGAGGAGTGTGTCATATGCAGTGAATTTTCATAGAATCAAAGACTTCTATGGTTTGAAAAGAATACGGATAGCTATTAATAGTCATATTGTCAGAAATCAGTTTCACTGTCTGGACTCTAATTCAAAGAAAGAACTAGTTTGTATCTTCAGTTTGAATGTTGATACTATACATAGTATACACTTCATAGATAGAGTAGCTATAAAACTAAGCTGATAAATATATTGGTGCTTCATTCAGGAATCTTTGTGGTGTAGTTAAAAAAGGTAAATATTTAAATTTAAAAATTTATTATAGTAAAAGGACACATTGCCATTAACCTGCCTCAATAATGGTCCCTCTCACTTTGATGCTCATCCCATCATTCTTACCACTTCCTGAAGCAGTTCTGGAAATCCTCTTTCATGAGTCTCTTAGCTTGCACCGTTGTGCCTGCCTCAATGTCCTGAATCAGTTCAAAATTTATCTTTCATGGTCATTTTGACCTTGAAGAAGAGCCAGAGGTGATGAATAAGAAGGTTTAGGAGTCACTGTAATATTTTGATGAGCCTCCCTAGCCAATGGAGAGCGCGACAGCAGCATTCACTGTAGTTTCAATTACACCTCCTGGAGACTGTCAGGAAAGCAGACTTCCAGAACTGCTTCAGAAAGTGGCCAGAATGATGGGTCAAGTGTGTCTGAAGTGAGGCGCAGTGTCTTCTGGGAATTAATGGCAATGTGTCCTTGACTGTAATTCATTTTTACAATGTAAACATTTCCGTGTATTTTGTTTATACCTTCTTTTTAATGGAATAACTAAAAAAAGTAAAACTGTTTATTATGCTTTTAATTTAAATTTTGATCACATAAAATTACTACTACCATTATGAAGCAATAAGGATTTTTTAAATTACTAAAATTATAAAATAAATAATTTATCTATAGGAAAATGGGATTATAATAAACTTACTGGTTCAAATTCACTTGTTGATTACATTTTATAGATTTGTATTTTTTAAATTTTATTTTAAACAAAATAAAACAGAATAAAGCCAATCAAAGCAAAACAGTGAAAGTGACACAGGACTTCAAAACAAGATAATGAGAAATCAACAATGGCTACCATATCTTTTTTTCAGTACCAGGGATTGAAGTCAGAAGCTTGCACCTGCCAGGCAGGTGCTTAAACCACTAAGCCAAAATCCCAGCCCTGTTTTTTTGAGACAGGGTCACACTGTGTAGTTCAGGCTGGCCTTACTCACGACCATAATGTATCTTAAATTTGTATTTTGACTCTTGAAAAAAAGTTTAAAACTGTGACTTGAAAATTTAAGTATTACCATATGATAGCATGTCATGCATCCTGATGAATCTAGAAAATATAGAAAAGGAAATTGCTGATAATTTATATTAAAATCCCCTTGTCATCTGATATCACCTCTGAATCATACACTTGACACCTACACTCCAGCCCATCTGCATTTCAGCACATTGCTTCTCTGCCTTTTGGCTAAGATCAAGTGTACATTTCAGCATGATCCTCTTTAGCTTTGCCATAGATGTGAGTTCTCAATTTAGAATTATTTTAAATAGAAGGTGATTATTTACACATTCTCTGGTCAACAGTGATGTAATTATCACAACTAATAATATTACCTAAATATGCTCTACTGAAAGTTATGATTATTAATTGGTTTAACATAGCTTCTTTTAGGGAGTCTTTATTGTCAGTGATTCTCATAGGCAAACCTTAGCCTGTATTTATCTGCTAAAAATGATGTCTTTTTGAGTTTAATAAGTACTGTAATTGTTGATGGCCTGCTCTGCTAAAAGAAAGGCAGTCTAGCAACATCATCATCCCTGAGTCCTTTCCCTTTCATGGGTAAGCTCCTGAGTAGGATGACAGAAGCCTAAGTAGGTGGGTTCTGCAACTGGATAGATGACCCTGGTTTGAATTCTTTGGTGCCATTCAGTAGTTATGCAGTCATGGGCAAGTGTTAACCACCTATGGGCCAGTCTCATCTAAATGCAAATGGTACGCTTCTTATGGGATTGCTGGATTGAACTGGAGATTTTTTTTTTAATTTAGCACAGTACTTTACACTTAGAAAACTCTTAATAAGCCTATGTGCTGTTATCGGGCAATTTATTTTTAAAGTTACTTTCTTAAATGACTTTCAATTAAAAGTATGTACTGAGGACACATAGAAAAGCATAGGGTATCTTGCTAAAAAGTAATCACTGTTAAGCTCTCAGATAGAATTACTTTACTAATTATATGACCTTAGGCAAACAATTTACCTCTCTGTGCCTCCACTTTCTCATCTGAAGATTGGAGAATGATAGTGCTTACCTAATAGAATTGTTATGACTACTATGTGAATCAAATGAGTTCAAAATTTGTAAAAAGTATTTAGAACAGTGCCTGACACATTGCATCCATCAAATAAAGTAAAAACTTCATATGTTATTTGCAATTCACATTGCTATTCTATTGATCTTCTTAGGGTTCTGTATTGCTGAGCAACCCAAAATTCTCCCTGTTTTAGATAGTTTTAAATAAAACCTGGGTTGTCAGTTGCTTATGTAGGGGGCTACCTCAAAAACTTTCTGCTTTAAAAAATGTGAAGTTGAGGTAAACTAAACACCATCATCATTCTTTTCATCAGCGGTACGTGCAGGAGGGGAAATACTAGAAATGCTATGCTTTATTACTTGCATCTTTCTTTCCATGAAATCAGGCACGCTGCCCTTCTATTGCCAGCTTTCATAAATCTCACTGATTCATTCTAGGCGTTGTTTCCTAGGACAAAAAAAAAAATCTAAGAATAATTAACATTAAATAGCTGGAATGTCTTTGAAGCCTGAGTACTGCATAGCCGTGAAATAGGAACAAAAAGATTGATTTCCTACACTCAGCATGTGACATGAACATTTAAAATTATGTTAAAGGGACACCCACCCGGCGTCTCCGCTGTGCTCACTACTTCTGCAGAATGAAAAGGCGCTGTCACATGGAGAACTTTATCATTAACACATTGCAGAAATGTCAAGTGTGGCAGAGGGTTTCTATTTCTGAAGTGTGCAAGCCTCCTGGTTAATTTTAGTAAACTGTAGGAATTTGAATGTTTTCAGTGTTAAACTACATGATTTTACACCCATCAGAATGAGCTGTTCTCTGATGCTAAATCTCTTTCCTACTCCCCCACCCTGCAAGGGTGTTTCAAAATGCATTTTAACTGATGTATTTCCATCGATGGTCTGATACCAGGATGGATTTATATACACCCTATATCTTGGTTCTCATTCTGTTTCATGCGTTCACCTTCTGTTTCATTTTAGCATGTGTGAGACTAGTAAGTGTTTCCCATTGACTGTTGGGTGCATCACTGTGTTTTTCCCCAAATCCTTTCCAACTTTGTAGAAATTTTTTCTCATTGATGTTTCCCTTTCATCCTTGAGTCATTTAACCATATTCCCTTCAGGCAAATCTTTGGATCTTTAAATAGATCTACTTAGCAAGTTGAAACAAATTAAGTTTCACAATATGCCTCGTGTGAAAATACTTTTCACTCCTTTTAAGTACTTTGCAAGCACGATATTTAGTTATTAAATTTTAAATACTAACGACTTACTATTACATCCTGTAGCTTTTTTCATTGATTCAAAACAGGGATAGTTTTTTAAATCTGGATCCTAGATTTAGTTCTGGTATAAAATCAAAAGACTCTGCAGTTGAAGAACTTGCAGTACAAAGCTTACAAATGTCAATTTTTTTCCCCAAATATCCAAGTATATCTGAAGTTTTATATATCTTTTATCAACAGAAGAGATGAAAATTCTTAGGTGTTTACTAAGGCTGTAACTGTAACTTCAGAGAGGAAAAAGTAGGAACAGCACTCTGAACAGTAATGATTTAACTTATAAGTAACATATTTCAAAGATTATTGACTTAAGGAGCCCAGTAGTGAAAAGTTCATTCCAGATCTTCTTGTGTTACATCTTCTTCACACAACCTCTGAAATTAACCAGCTACATGGGTGTTCTTACAGTCACTTGAGAGTAGAGTACCAGGTAACTGAATTCACTTTGAAAGCATGTCTGTTCATGGAAATGATTTATTGCTAACTCTATCACTAATTAGCCTTCTGACCTGAGAGAAAGTACATAGCCTGTCCTGGCCCTCAAATTCCTTGCCTGTAAGATAAAGGGATTGGACCAGAGAATCTCAGTGTGCTCTTTTACTTTCTAAATATCTGTGATTTGATGAAAACAAAAAGTAAAATCTGCATTGGGGTCTGGATGTCCTATGGTCTGAGATCCTGATTTGCTTGCTTCTCAGGCTCAGACCCTCGGCAGGCCAGGGTGAAAATGCCTCCCTTAACATTCAGGGCCCCTCTTCTTCCTCCCTTCAGCCTGGGCTCTCTTAACCTGCCACAGTGTCCCAGAACCCCAGGGGAGTCCAAAATGTCTAGAAACATCTGCAGCTGCTAGATCTTTTACAAAGAAGTCCAGAGACATTTTATTTTGGGGCTAGATATTACTCACTTTTTAATCTTTAAATACACACACATTTAACTGAGTTGTTGCCGATATTATTTAATGACTATTAAGTTTCTGGAACAGCTGCCTATGGGCACGTGAAGCTATCATGTCAAATCAAACTATGAAACCACAAATCTTCACAGTATCCATGTTATCTAGCAACTGTGCATGGTCAGTGGGATCAGACCTCATAGTTCAAATCTTGGCTCCATAACCCAACAATGTGTGATCCAAGTTGAACAGTGTAACCCCCTGGAGACTCAGATTTTTATTTGTAAATAGGTTAATAATAGTACTTGTCTCAAAGTTAACTATCACTGTCAAATGAGATTTTGTAGAGTACTTAAATGTTGGTCATATACCAGGTATCTCAATAAACACACTAGTAATCTTACCAATTTATTTTGTCTTTTAAACTTCTTAAATCAGGACAATAGTGTCCTTTAAAGATAAGGATAAAAATTAGAGTGTGGCACAAGCAAGGCTTTATGGAAATAAATTGGCACAGTGCACAATGGTGTACTCTAACTGCTTCCTATTAGCTTAATGCCCTTGGGCAGACTAAACTCTTACTGCCTGTATCTTCACTTGCAAAGCAGGAGAAATAATTTTCAGTGAAGATGAAATGAACACAAGTGAGAACACCTGTTGAATAATAGGCCTGTAATTGCTTGTTTTCTTCCCTCGAAAGGGATTATGGAGATGGAGGAGTAAGGCTTCGTTTAGTATTTTCTCATACTCAGTCAAGAATACACTAAGACCATGGCGGGCAGTAATTTTCTGTTTTATTTTGAAGAAAAGATTCTTGGGAATTAGATTTCATAGCCTGCTTCCATTACGCTAAACCAAATGAAATTTAAGCTAATTTCCTCCTGTTCTTGTCTAACTAAGGATAAAAACCAACTGGCAACTATCCTTTGGGAAATATCCTCTCACGTTCTTAGGTCACCTGTCAGCCTTCCATTCTGCAACCCTGAATAATGCCATTTCAACAGACAGAAAAACATATTTATTTTTCTTAGTTTTTATCTACCACCCAAGTCTACCCCCAATCTACTGTATCTTTTTCGAGTTGGACAACAACATTAGAAAGCATTAATGTATTCAATGGTAATTATTGGCCATGAAAGCTGGTAAATAATTTAATTAACAGCACTTTTGCTGAAAGAATACTAAGATACTTATGTTGAATTCTAGATGTTATGGTGCAATAGGATCAAGGGGGTTGGTAATATTAGGATATGAATGAATATAAGGAAATTGTGTGGTAAAATATTTACCTATTTTTCTATTTTAAGTGCACTCTTTCATTAGGTTTTTTTGTAGCCTTTCATGAGGTAATTTGAATTCCCACCATTTCCCAGATGAATACTCTGAGACATAGCATGCTTAAGTAACTTGGTTAACCCTGTACACATTATGTGATGCAAAACCTAGACTTGCATAAAGATCTTCCTCCCAAAACTAATGGGCTTTTCTCTGTACAACTTTTACTAGGTCAGATTTTATGAACTTTCAAGATGCATATTCTAGCCTTGAGTATTGTCAGTAAACTTCTCAACACCTGGGCTGCTTTTCATTTTCTGACAGCTGTATTCCGATTGTATTTCTTTGTTAAGAGCTGTGCATATTAATGTGTACAATTTGATGAGTCTGGACACATATGAACACCTCTGATACCATTACCAAAACCAAGGTAATTCACATATTCATCATTTCCCAAAGTTTCTTCATCTCTTGGTTGTGTTTTGTTTTGTTTTGATATGTGTGTGTGTATGTGTGTGTGTGTGTGTGAAGAACATTTAACATGAGACCCACCCTCTTAACAAAATTCAAAGTCTACAATATGAAATTGTTTCAGGCTACTTTTCAGTCCTTCAGAATCTGTGTATATTCCCAGGACTCCAGGAGTGGATTCCCACTAGAACCTTCCAGAGGCATCAGTTCAAAGAAGCTAGGAACTGGCAGGCTTAGAATGGCACGTGCGCACACAAAGGCCTCAGAGGGTGGGAAACAGCTGATTAACAACAGATGATATGCATAAAGTTTCATTTGTGATTTAGGAAGCCATTTCAATTAAGATTAGAATTAAGATGATTAGACTAACAATTGTACATATGGGTACAAAGGGGTAGAATGTTAATTCTCAGAGATAATGTTAAGGAGAAAAGATTTAGCAGTAATTTCAGTGGCAAGAAGGTAATGAGCCTGTTAATCTTATTGGACATATTTTGTAGTATAAGTCTTGTTGAAAACAAGCCAAAGTCTTCTGTTTAAGCTAAGTTAAAATCCTCCTTGGAAATAAAAATAATGGCAATGGACTATTTTATCTTCTTTTCAATAATGGCCTTTGAAAAGTGACTCATGAAAGGACATACTACCATTTTTATTTGTCACATAATTTTATGGCAAAATGCATAAAGTACCTTAAAACAAGAGACTTGTTGGTGGGGAAAAATTAGAAATGTTGGCATCTTAGAATGGTCCAAGAACCAGACTAAGAGTCCAGATTCGAATCCCACCTTCACCAGTGGTCACCTAAAATTTAATCGATCACACCACAGTGCTTCTTAGGAGGTTGAGTTCATATTAATAACATTATCCAAAGATGGTGATTCTGTAGTTTGTTTTGTTTTGTTTGGTTTGGTACTGGGAATCGAACTTACAACCTTGTGCTTGCCAGGCAAATGCTGTGCCATTGAGTTACATTGCTAGCCAATTCTGTCACTCTAAGTGATCCTTAGCCCATAAAAGTCTGACTTCCACTAGGTATTGTAATTCACAAAGCTGGAAATAAGTGTATATATTTTTGCATATTTATGAAATGTATACTTTTGTAAACTAAGCTATGATAAAACATTGTCTTAAAATTGTGAAAAGAACACAAATAACTTTTGTACATTCCCATAGGACATAATATGCCAACTTTATTTTGATGTATTTCAAAAAAAATTGTAGGCTTATTATAGGAGGATGACTTCCATTATACAACAATTAATTTTTTATAGTTTTTATGGATGGAGATTTTAGTAATTAATAGAAGAAATATATGTACAATGGCAAATCATTTTTACAAATGAGATATTTGAAGTTCAAGTTTATGTAACTCATAAATCAGAGTATAGGTTTTTTTTTTTTTTTGCAACTTTGGTCTTTATAAAAGGCTGCACAATGATTTTTTAAAAATATCAATGCCTTCTTTATACATTCCCAATAGGGACACTTCTACATCAAAAAATTCAGACTATGTATAGTGTTCAGTGATACATCTATTTTATAAAGAAAAATATTGCTCAACATATAAAAAACATTAAGGTTGAGTCCTGCTTCAATGAGTCATTGTTGATTTTTCCTAGGGTATGAACTGGAAATAGACATGTGAGCTCTTTAGACATGGAGTCTAGGTCTTTTTATTGGCTTGTTGTTTGGAAAAGTTCCCCAAGTGAACCTGATACAAACCCCCTGTTTGAAAAACCACTGTTTTATATTTATTAAAATTTCCCAAGACACCAAATTTGTTATGTGATATTTTATAGTACCCAGTAAAATGCCCTTCATATTGAGTAGCATTAAAACCATAATTTTATGGTGAGAAACTGTTTTATTCCACAAGTATTGGAAAGATTGAATACACAGTGAATGTCTGCTACCGAAATGCACTATTTCAATTGTCTGTACATGGAGAAGAGTTAAGAAGTTTATGATTTCGACATAGTTTATTCCTTGGTTCCTTGCATATTTCTTTGTGAAAGTGGAGAGACAAAAACACCAGCTGTTTCCTGAAACCACAGCTGATTTTCTTTATAAAATTTGAACTAATTCCTTCTATGAGAAGAAAAAGATTTATGTTCTTACATGAAACATATGCATGGAAGTTTATACGTTGACGTTTAATGTAACAGGCCCATTTTAGAAACCATATACTGAAGGCCACCTTGCTGGTATTAAAAGGATAAGAAATCTTTTCAACACTGAATTTCCACTGAATTTCCATGTCTAAGGTTTTAAATATTAATAAAGACAAGACCATGTAAACACTATTAATAAATACATATATGCTACCCATATTCTCTCAGATTTTAGGTTGGGCTGAGGAGGTCCTGAAAATACAGAAGAGGTACTTTGGTTTATGTTGCAGTTTAAAAGTTAGATATGTACTGAACATACCCACTATATATGTTAATTAGCCAGAAACATCCTTTTGCTACACACCTGTAAATCACAAGGAAGAGCTGACGAGTGTCTAGCTGGAGGCTACTTTAGACAGCTCTTGATGCTACGTCTTTTGTCAGATAAACGCAATAGGAAATATAGCCTTTAACTCAAAGGACCTCACCAACTCAAAGAAGAGAAAAGCTGCGTTCACAAATAGTAGAGAATCCAAAGCCAACAAACGAGCATTTATGTCAAACTGGATGATACAGACAATTAAGGCAAGAAGAAACGAGAGAGCAGAGAGAGAGTTTGGGTACTATGCTGCATGGAAAGAGTAATTTGGGGAAAAATACAAAGTAGGTAGATTTTCAATAAGAGGAAGTGGTGGTGTGGTGAGAACCACTAGTAGGCAACGTCTTTTTATGGTCTTGAGCATCCCGATAACATTAGAAGAAAAAACTCCAGCATCGATTGGGAGCACTCTCCATTTTATGGATCATCAATTCTCACAAAAAAAAAAAAGTTTGAGGAAGGCATTATTACTGTCCTGCTTTCACAGATGAGGAAACAAAAGCCCAGTGACATACCTTGCCAATTTCTGACAATTCTCCTATTGGTATTTGTTTTTTCCCTGAGGAAGACAGCAGATTTTAAAAATAAACATGTATAAACATTTTTGATGGTTCATCCTCAAAGCATGACTTTTAGATCTGTGGGACGCGGCACTCATTGACTAAAAGCCAGGACTCTTGATTTATCACTAATATTTTGTGGTGGTACACAGCAGCCTGGCAGAAGCTCTGCTTGGTTCCACTTGTGGCCAAGAATCATTGATGCTGCCACCAACATCTGCTGGAGTCCTAGAGCTGGGGAGCAGCTGCTCACTCCACGTTAAAGCCATAGTCTAATATGTCAAATTAGAATGCAGGCTCCCTGCAGTTACTTGTTGTCAGGGTAACTGCATTTTTTGATCAGAAAATGCCTTCCCCATACCAAGGCGCCCAGTGTGAAGTACTGCAGACTGTGGCCTTTATTACCTAAATGGGGTCAAGGGATTTATCTTGAATGGTACCATTGTGTGACTTCCATGAGTTTTGCTTAGTGTTAAAACTGACAGATTGCATCATATTCTCTAAAATAGAAATCCCGGGCTGCCTCTTAATTACACACAAATGCATGTAACCACTTAATTCTTTCAAAGTAAAGCTGCAGGCAGTTCCCCAGAAGAGGGCGGTGGCCTTTTGGTTCCTGTGGAAAGGAAGTGATCTTCCCTAGAGCTCGTGATCAGGATTTGCTTGAATGATGTCCACGGCCATCGTCCATGTTGGTCATGTTTTCTTCATAGTATAAATGTGCATGATGTATGTGGACTTGTTTACAGAAGTGGTTTGTATCATTCAGTTTTTCACTTTACTAAAACAAAATCCTAAATAGATCTTGAGATTATTTATTACCCAGCATTTGAAAAATAATATTCCCTTAAAGCCATCCTCCAAAAATGCGTATCTGTTTCTCTTCATTATCTTCCATAGGTTTTCTAAAATCAATTTTATTCATTGCTGATATTTATTAGTTTTAGTATTGGACATTTTCTTCATAGTTGTTAGTTTTAACCTCATGACTTTAAGGTAAAATTAGGCCTTTGGAATAGACCCTGAACACAGGTTTCTCATCACAGCAATTAATGTCATGGCCTATTAGTGAATATCCCCCTTTTCTTTTCCCTTAACTTTTATAACCTTTTGATGAGTACATACAATATGGAAATAATTCCTATCTTAAGCACTGTCTTCCTGAAAATGCTTTTTAAACATTGAATGTTATAAAACAAGTATTTACTGATCACTTATTATGTGCTGGATGCTGTGCTTTACTTATAACCTGTGCCATTTTTCAGATGAGGAAACTGAGGTTCAGAAAAATCAGAAGTCTTCTTTAATGTCACAGAGCTAGAAAATGGCAAACGTGGGAGGGAAACATAGCATTAGCAGATTCTAATGTCTGCACTCCTAATTACGGCTGCACTTATAAGTATTTTGGTTACTGTGATTGAACAGTTTATTTAATTTATAGGATACGTAAGTTATCATTTTATATATGTAGTAAAAGACTATATAATTTAATTTATGTCAAGTAGAACTCGTTTCAAATACTTGGTGTCCCCATAGTAAGTAACTTACAGAACTGCTCTGAACCTTCGTTTCTTCATTAGCAGAGCAGAGGTACTATCTGTTCACAAGATTACTGTGAAACTCATTCGAAAATGCTTGGAAAGCACCTGAGACATGATCTAAAACACTGTCATTTTATTGTAACTTTCCCCCTCTAAGAGAACCACCTGTTTGCTTTTGTCAACATTAATTTCATGGATGAAGAAAATGGGATTCAGTGAAAAAATATTGCCTTTGTCATCCAGTTAATTGAAACTGGGGTTCAAATTTAGGTCACACATTGTTGCTACTTATCTGCTTCTCTCTTTCAACATATGAAATATAAAACAATTTCAAGGTAAAAAAAATTACCTAAGATTTGCATCCTTTTCTACTGTGTCATCTTTTAATAATCTGTAATCAAAGAATCTCTCAGCTTTATAAAAGTGTTAAATTACTTTGAAATAATTATCCAATAATTTAGACCAGTTGGAAATGCACTTTAATTTCGTTGACTTTTCTGAGACATTTGAGAGCTAGAAAACTGAAATAAATTTCTTTATGTCCAATTTGATTTTATAATGTATGTTTGTTCCTTTATAACTTGAGTTCACAGCTTCACTATCTTTGCTTTTGATTTCTATATTCACGTTTAATATAAAGCATCATTCTTTTAAGAACTAGGCTGCCAAATGCACTTTGTTATGTAATTCAAGCTCTCATTGTAAGGGTTTGTAAAATTCACAATCAAATTAAATACGCAAGGTTAGAGAACTAAACTCTTACTTAAAAATGATAAACAGGAAATGTCAGTACTTTGAGTAATATTTTCCACTCATATAGGAATTAAAAATTTCTACCAGATTTTGGTTTGCTCACATTATTTCAAACTATATTTACTCCAAATGTTAAAAGTTATTTTATGGAATATTGTATTCCTTCTTCAGCTTGAATTAAGACTCATATGACATTTACATGTTATATAATCTTCTCCTTAACTAGTCTTTAGCAATCTTTGAAAGAAATCAAAACTGTTACATTTTTATCCTTCATCCTTTGGAAAATTAAGGAGTTTGTTTTCTACTCTGCTTTTTTAGGAGAAAACTTTGTTTTCTAAAATGAGTACTTTGTGCATGTACTTGTTTCATTTCCAATGTAAAATACACTTGTTAAAACTAGTAATAAACACTAGAAGACATGTAAATAAAAATTAGTAATGGCTCTTTTCCTCCAAATCACTTCTCTGGGGGTAACCAAAGTTAACAAAATTACTTATATCCTTCTATAGATTTATGCCCAAGAAAAATTCACAATATTATGTAGATTTTTATTGGGTGAATCCCGACCTTTTAAAAAATAGAAGTTTAGGAATGTGTGTGTGTATATATGAATGTATATGTAACTTTGAATTTGCTTTTTGAAATTACCCCTTTTATCATTAAGTTCAAAATATATTTATTTAAATGTAATTTATTTTTAAATTTCCGGTCTTACCTTTATTATATATAAACTATACATTTTGTAGCCTTCTACTACTTATGCATATATAAATGACTTAAATTTTTTGCTACTATATGTAATGCTTTAATAAATGTTCTTTTAAGTACATCCTTATATGTTAGTAGTTTAATTTCTATAGGATAGATTGCTGAATACATTAGTCGAGGTTGCACGCATCACAGATTTTAATATATTTGCCTGATTACTTTCCAAAATTCACACATTAGCATTGTGTGGATATTTTCTCATTGCCTTTCAGGCACTGAATATTTCAGTCATTTGAATTGCCAGATGGGTGAAATATAGCATTTATAATTGCTTTTATCAGACTACTAGTGATTCTAGTGCTTTTTATTTATAGTTCCTCATATGAATTTGCTGTTCAATTCTTTTTTTTTTTTTTTAGAGTAGGAAAATTTATTGGGGAAATGGAATGGAGAAGAGGAGTAACTCCCGAATGAGTTGCCTGCTGTCCAACTCTTTATCAGTTTTTAATAAATTATTAAATTGCATGCATGAAAGCATGCTAACACTAGTGTACGACTCATTGAATTTTCATAAAGTAAACTCACTGAATCCAAGCATTGCTAGTTCTCCAGAAGTGGCCCCTGCGCCTCTCCCACAATCGTCCTTTTCCAGGGCTTACCACTGTGTGACTTCGATTACTGTTTACTGATTTTGCCTCTTGTGAGCTTTATATAGAGAAAATCAGACATTAGTGCTCTTTTATGTCTGACTTCTTTCAGAAACTCAACACAGTGTGGAAGTTACCATGTTGCACATAGAAAATAATGTCTTCATCTTTGTATAGTTTTCATTGTTTGAATAGACCGAATTTTTAATTAGTCAGAATCAGCAAGCTACTGTTGTGTACCAAACCACCCATAAAGTCAACAGCTTTAAATAAACAAGCATGAACTATAGTTTACAGACCATGGGGGTGTTGTGTTTGCAGCTAGGCTTCCCTCGAACCTCTGACCCACTGACTAGACAGCTCTGTGACAGAGTCCTCTCTAGTCATTTGTTGAGGTCTGAGAGGTGTCAGCTGGGACAAGTGTGTTCTCCATTACAGTGTGCATCTCCAGAAATGTAGCTGAACTTGTTTAAAGGATGGGACAAGATTCCCAAAGAAAGAGCAGAAAGTGTAATGCTGTTTAACACTGTACACCATTACTGTTACCCCAAGAAACATGTCCAGCCTATATGGGTTAATACGGAAAAGTGCAGAATCACAATGAAATGGGTGTGAATAAATAGAAGAAAGGAGAATTGAGGAAATCTATCAGTCAACTGAGGACAGGTTGAGAATTAACCTACATGTCATTTTACTTTTAATGGATATTCAGATCATTTCCAGAGTTTTAATATGTCAGGTACCACGATTATGAATACAAGTATGCCTGTTTTTTTGTGGACATATTTATGTATTTCTGGACTGGGGAGAGGAGAAGAGAGAAGAATTGCTTGATGGATATTAAGCTTTGACAGATAACAAATGATGGTATTTCAAAATGTGTAACAGTTGTAGTGGATCTTTCTCTTCGACAGTGGCAGATTATCAGTATTTTTTTCATTTTAGTCATTTTAGAGGAAGTACATTAATATTGCATGGTGGGATTTTAAAACAACTCATTTGAGGTATAATTGATTATAAATTTTACATATTTAATTGTACAATTTGACACATTTTCAGCTATTAGTATATTTGTGAAATCATTGTCATAATAAAGGTAAATCTGAATACCCCCCAAATATCATCTTTGTCTTTGTGAACTCTCTCTTTCTCTTCCATTTTTCCCCACCACTTTCTCTGGTAACCATATAATATCTGCTTTCCATTACTATAGTGTAGTCTACAACTTTTACAGAGTTATATAACAGAATTGCTATATTTAGGGGGAGGAGGCCTGGATATTTTTACTTGGTATATTTTTTGAAATTTGTTCATGTTGTTGAATGTTTCAGTAGTTTATTCTTTCTATTGCTGAGTAGGACTCATTGTACTGCTTTAGCACAATTGTTTATCCATTCTCGTGTTTCTAGTTGAGAGCTATTATAAATGAACCTGCAATGAACATCTGCATACAAGTCTTTGTATAGCATACACTTTCTTTTCTATTGGATATATACCTAGCAATGTACAATAAATGTTATATTTAACATTTTTAAATGCCAGACTTTTCAAAGTAGTTGTTGCCATTTTAGTCTTTGAAATGCAATGTATGAGTGTTTTAAATGCTCTGTTTTCTTACTCTTTTGAAATAATCAGGATCTTCACATTTTAGCCTTCCCTATAGTTGTATCTATTATGATTTTGATTTTTCATTTGCTTGATGAATAAAAACTTTGAACATCTTTTCATGTGCTTATTTGCCACTCAGATGTCTTTCTTGGTGAGGTGCCTCTTCAAATTTTTCTCCATATGTTTGTTATTTTTGAGTCTTAAATATACTTTAGTATTCTGAGTGTAGGTCATTTATCACAATGTGGTTTGCAAATATTTTGTTTTAATCTGTGATCTCTTTTTGTTCACTTAACAGTGTTTTCTGGGAAAATACATATTTAGTTTAGACCAAGTCTTTATCCAATTTTTTTCTTTTGTAGATTATATTTTTGGTAGAATAGTTTTACCTAAGCAAAAGTCATGTGTTCATTCTTAATTTACCTAAACAATGTTTTAAGTTTTAAATTACAGGTGTAATACATCCATTGTCCAATGTATTCGTAGGTATTTTATATGCTTTGTTACTTTTCAAATGGCATTTACTTTTAAGTTTTATTTTTGGATTGTTTGTTGTTCACATATAAGATTGCCTTTTGTGTATTTATTTTACAGCCATGAAACAGGCTAAATTTACCTGTAAGTTTGAGTAGCATTATTATAGATACCACCAAATTTTCTACATGGACGATTATGTCATATGACGACAAAGACAGTTTACTTCTTTCCCAATCTGTATCTTGCCTCCCTCACCTCTTTTTTCCTTCCTTTCTTCCTTCCTTTTTTCTTCCTCCCTTTTTTCTTCCTTCCTTCCTTTCTTCTTTCCTTTCTTTATTCTTTTCCTTATTGCACCATGTAGATCCTCTAGTATTTTGTTGCATAGAAATTGTGAGAATGAATTTTTGCCTGTTCCTTATTTGAAAAGAAAGAAAAAAATTAAAGTTTTTTAAACCATTGAATATATAGGTAGTCGGGTAGTTAGTTAGCTCTAGGTGTTTCTCTCACTTTTCCTCCTATAATGAGCCTATTTGTGTATTATGCTAATTCTACTTGTTTCATGGCTCAGTCTTTTTTATGTTGTGTAGTTTTATTGCTCTGTATTCAAGTTCACTGTTTTTTCCTTTCTCATTGTCTGATTTCCATACCAGGCACTGTAGTTTTCATCGTGGATATTATATTTCAATCTCTAAAATTTAGATTAGAATGGTTTCAGATATCTTCCATGTTTGTACGTAACATGTACACTCTCTCCTCTGTCTTCTGTAACAGTAAACACAACCATGTGCTCGTTTACTACTCCTGTCACTTGGTTTGATTAACTGCGTTTTCTCATTGTGGGTTTATTTTCCTAGTCCTTTGTATGAGTAGTCATTTTTGGTTGAACTGGCAGACATCTTAAATTCTACTTTGCTGAAAGCTGGATGTATTTGTATGTCTATAAATACTCTTGAGCGCTTTGTTCTTGGATGTCGTTGGGTTGTTGGAATCAGTCCTATTCATTTTTATTTTTAAGCTTTATTAGATTCTAATTTTACTCACTTTTGAGTACTCTTCTTAATCCTCTGTAAGTTATGAGGTTTTCTACTGGGCCTGTGAGGAAAAGTTCTATCCTGAGTTGGCAGTTGTGTAGCTGTTCCCTGCAGTGACTTTTATCTGGCCTTGAGTAGTTAGCTCCCTCCTGTGCATGGGCGGCTCAGTAGCAGCAGAGGACTTGAAAGGGGCTCTGAAAAGGCCTGGTGTCCTGTCTCCAGACATCGCTGCCTTCTTCTTCTACTTTGTGGTCTGTAACCTACTAGGCCTCTCCGGACTGACTGTCTCTCTCTGCAGCTCAGAGAGAGTGCAGATAGTTCCTGGGTTTCCTTGTCCTACGCACACCCTGGACACATTACACTGAGGGGATTACAGGGTTTTTTATGTTTGTTTCTCATTTTTTCAGAGGTTGCTCTGACTTTTTGCCTGATATCCAATGCATTTAGACACTGAGCTACATCATAACTCATCAAGTAAGTGCCACTTGGAACATCACAACTCATCTGTAAGAATATCTGAAATTAAAGCAGCAATGAAAAATGGAATAATGGAATTTTAACACACCCAGCTGGTGGAATTTTAAAATATTGCAACTGCTTTGGAAAACTATTTGGCATTCTGGAAAATAACTAAATACATACTTACCATAGATGCCAGCTCTTCTTCGACTAGATATTTGTCCCTGAGTAATGAAAGCATATGTCCACGCAGAGATTTGTGCAAGATTTTTCAAAGTACTTCTATTTGTGATAGTGGAAACACTCCAAATCCCCATTAATAAATGAGTGGACACAATAATTGTGCAATAATCCTATGGGATATTATCTAGCAATTAAGAATGAACTTCAATATACATGGCCCACATGGACTAATCTGGGAATAATTATGCTAAATGAAATAAGCCAGACAAAAATATGTATATAATATGCTCTCCCTCATTTTTTTGAGGTGAGTACTCCCTGTGTTGGCTAGGATGGTCTCAAACTCATGGGCTTGAGTGATCCTCCTGGCTCAGCCTCCTAAGTAGTGGAAGGCAAGGTGTGCATCACTTTGCCTGACTTGATTCCCTTTTCAAACAAATAAGATCCTAGAAAGGGCAAGTTATCTACCGTGACAAAGCATTCACCAATTTCTTGGGGATGAGGAGAGAGCAGGAGGAAAGATAATGGGCTGATTGGAGGCAGAAGGGCACCTTTGAGGGCCCTGGGCATATTCACATCTTGATTGTGGCCATGGTTTTATGAGTGTGTAAATATGGCCCACTGATCAAATATTTTATTTTAAATACATGCCATTCAGTTATGTCAATTATATCTTATTAAGAGTAAAAAATAATTCTGCCTTGGTAAGTTTGACGTCAGAACATTTTCAATTCAATAATTCTTAAATTGTTTTTAATCTATTCAACTCATCCATCAAGTCTTAAATTTCAATGACATTATATTTGTTTTATTTCTAACCATTCTCTAATCTACTGAATAAATCTTGATATTTCTGCATGTCTTTCATTTTTTAAGCCTGTAAGTAGAATAAATAATATTTTCAGAGAAAATATTGTTATTTTATATTTTATGTCTGATAATTCCAATAACTCAAACCCTTGAGGATTTAATGTATTGTGATAGTCTTTTGTTTCCTCAAGTATTTGCTAAATTTGCCAAGTAAACCTAATCCAGGGGAACCTTAAGGCACTGAAGTTGTTCTCCTCCAGCAAGTATGTATTTATATTTTCCCAGAAGCCAGGGTTGCATACAATGAATAACCCTTTAGTTACTGCTTTAGAATTTCCCTAACCAACAAGGAGGTAGATCTAGGATTTTACTCCATGTGAGAATATTATTACACTTTTCTACTTCTGTCTGAGTCATGCTGAATCCTTTAGCCATGTTTGAGTCATTTCACCATAACAGAATACCAAAAACTTGATGACATAGACAACAGAAATTTACTTCTCACAGTTCTTCAGGTTGGGTAGTGCAAGAAGAATGTGCCAGCAACGTAGGTTTCATCCTGAGACCTCTTCTCGTGGCTTATTAGTAGCCAGTGTCACTATGTGACTGTGTGCCCACCTGACTCTACTGTGTCCATCCATGGAGAGACAGAGAGAGAGAGAGAGAGACACAGAGAGAGAGAGACAGAGAGAGATTTTTTGAGTAAGAGATCTGGTATCTGTTCTTATAAGGACATATGTATGATTTGAATGTGTCCCCAAAATTCACTTATTGGAAATTTATTCTTCAATGTGCAGGTGTTAAAATGTGGATCATACTGGGAGTGTGTTCAGGTCATGAGGCTCTGCCCTCATGCATGGTGGGTGGGTTAGTGATGCTAACAAGGGCTTGGCGGAGGAACTTTGCCCTTTCTTGCCTCTCTACCCTCTACCATGTAGTGACATAGCAAGAAGACCCTCACCAATGCCTTGATTGTGCCCTTTCCGGCTTCCTTGACTATGAGAAAATAAATGTCTGTTCCTGATAAATTCCCAGTCTTAGGTAATCCATTATAGCTGCACTGATAGACAAAAACAGATACTTAATTATATTGTGAGGACCTCTACCTCATGATCTCATTTAATCCTAATTAACTTCCCAAAGACCCAACTCTAACCTCTATCATATTGAAATCAGGACTCCAACACAGGAATTTGGGGGAGCATAAACATTTGGTTCATAACAAGGTAGAACTGTGGCAGAGACAGATCAGCATTTGGATTGCATGCCTTTGCTACTGATTTTTCTAATCCACTATTTCTTTAGACACAAAACTTAGAGGTCCAAGTTCTGTATCTAAAGAAAGAGTGCAAGATGAGAGAGGTGAATAAATTTAGACTTCTCCAAATGCTCCATTCGCCTGTTCTGTGGCCATTATTCCAGAGACTCACAGGGTCAGAGGACAGGCAAATGCTCTCAATGGAGCCCTGACTTTCAATTTTGCTAATCACTTTAATACCAATTTCATATTCCTTTAAAAAAAACTTTTGGAAGCTTCTTTTAAATTCTTGTTGAGTTTAGCAAGAAATCTTAAGGCATATTTGTTGTCATTGTGAGAATCCAAGTGTTTTCCAAGTGAGGGTATTTTTGACATCTAATTTTCCTCCTACTTGAAGTTCAAGTCCTCAGGGTACACTTTGTGTTGCTGGATTGTGGATTTAAAAGGCTGGAATGCCATGTCCAAAGGCACAGAGAAAAGGGAAGGGTTTGAAAACACCAGAAGTGTGAATAGTAGACCAAGAAGCTAATTTTTATGTTTTCCTTATAAGTAAATCTGTTTTTAATGTAATTTCTATGGCTACATATTGGAGAGTATTTAATCCCCAACAAAAATATTGCAAGTTACTTTAGATTTCATTTGAAAGATATGGTTTAGGAAGAAAACGAGTCAGATCTGTTTAAACTGATGACACCTGAGTTCATCCATGAAGCATACCCTGATCTGTGAGGCTGGCGATTTATTTTATCATTTAATACATGGCGAGGGGGGGCACAGAAACATACTATGTTAAGCACGGGCAGAAAGGAATAGCAAAGTAAACATGGTATGATGTTAAGGAATTCTGAGTAGCTGTTACATGAAGAATGCTGTATTATTTTCTTTGTGTATTAACATATAAAATCAAATGCAAGCAAAGAATTCCAGAGGTTAATAAGACATTTGCCTTTCTCTGGAGAAATCTACATCTGTGGGAGAAGGCTGACTTATCCAAATTGCTGAAAGGCAGTAGGAGCCTTAAAGGTTTTGAAAGGGCTGTGCAGTGTGGACCTGTTTACTAAGGAAGACGAGGACCCAGTGGAACAGGAGTGGTTCATCAAAAGCAAGATTCACCCAGAGTCATGAAGACCAGTGTTCAGTTCATCCATAACCCAAGACCCAGTTCTGTTTGATATTTTCTCTTTTCTGTGGGATTGTCTATAAATAAGCACTTTTTATGGCAGTGTCAAGTGTAAACACATAAAGAATAAGAGAAAAACTGGGAAGAGCCAGAACAACCAAAGTCATCCATTTCTGTTCATTTATTTAACTGTCACGAAATGTAAGAGACTGGATTTCTTATTTTCAGGAATAGCTAGTCACAAATTTGCAAAATAGATCAAGCACCATATTTTTCTCCTTTTTTTCTTCTCTGTTCCTTTTATTCACCTCTTTTCCAACCAGAAGGCAATACTCCACGAAATAAACCAAGTGACTTTGACCCAATACGATAATATTCAAGTGCAAAATTATTACCAGCTTGCTGTAAGTCCTTTCCTGATTGCAGCCGGGCCTGTGCACCCCTGCACAGATGGGAAAGGTGAAACAGCCTCACCCAGAGGGTGGGACTCAGCCCAGTCCACACTGGAGCCTGCTAGGAGCTGCTGTGACTTACTTAATGGTGCCTTGATTTCTTGGTTTATAAAAAGAAGACACTAATACCAGCCTCACAGTTGTTTGAAGAGTAAATGAGTTACATTAAATATGATATTATGTGTAATGTCCTTAGTATACATACATGTAAATGATAGCTATTATTGAAATCATAGCACCTATGGTGGGGGGGGCATTGTATTTTTTCCTGATCATAGAACGTAAGCCCCTGGACAATTGGACCAGTCTCATGTTTGGATATTCAGCCCTGCATAGTTTTTGAGTGTATTTGCTAGATAAGTGATTCGAGCCAATGTTCAAGTTAGTGATGGTTAGTTACAACAACGTTGAAAAAACTCTCTTTTATCCCAAGGACAAATGAACTTTCAATGGATGACACACTGAACTCTATGTCTAATTTAGGACTGCGCAGAATAGTCCTGCTGTGCTGCTTACGGACATTTCACAGAAGAGGAGCTCAAAATTCAGTGAAGTAAACTGAGATTCAAAGAACTGGACAATTATCTAAAACAACTTTATTTTGCATCTTAGAGAAAAGCACTGAACATTAATTTTTCTGCTTTCATTACAAAACAGAATTTAATTTGCAGGCACTTAGAACAATGAATCTTGGGCCCTTGGATGAAGGCCAGCACAAAATTTTATATGAGGCAAGGTTATTGATATTGCCTACAATTATATCTAATCTTTAGACTATGCCCAAAGGAATAAACAATGTCATCACTGTTATTTCTCTGCTCCTGGAAGAAAAAATAAGTTGCCTCATTTATTAAATTTCCCCAGGAAATAAAACCCCTAAATTGTGATGAATACGTGCTAAAATAATGTACTTTATTTAAAACTGTCAAAACGATTATGACAAATTATATGTAAACACAGGTCCTAGGAGTTTCAGGATGTGAAAACAGTTTTAAGAGAGGAAGTTAGTTGTAAAAGACGCAGAATTAAATTGGCATGCTTAACTTGTTTTTATACATAAGTTGTATTGACTAAAGGAAAAATGAAGGTTTTTTTTTTTTTCTCCTAATTTGGAGTTTTGGCATTTTATCATCAGGATCATCTGTGAGTAATGAAGTTGTTCTTTCACTGGTAGAATTATTAGGCTTTGAAATCATAAAAAAAGCAAAATAAAATAAACACCGTGCCCCCCGCCAACAATAACAACACAACAAGAGCAACTTCAAAGGAGACCAAAGAGAGCAATGTAGAGAAACACAAATCATGGGGCACAGACCAAAGAAGGTTTTGGGGTCTTTTCTGGGATCTTAGAGGACAGGTCGGAGGGGGGCCACCTTCTACCATTTGGGCTGGAAGCCTTGAGAGCAGGTTTGGGCTGAGAAAAATCTTTTTATTTAAGCCATTTTACTAATGGCCTAAAACCTCAGGGAATATAATTACGAAGACTTTCTTTTTATTTAGGCTGTTTATTGACAGCTTAAAGCCTCAGAGACTATAATTGGGTTTTCAGAGGAAGCATACGGTATGTTGTTCCAGAAACCTAGCACCAAAACCATCCTTGTTAATTATTACTTTGCCTACAAATTTTAAATTAAAAAATAATTTTAAAAAAACAGAAAAAAGTATTTTGCATTGACTTGGGAGAATTTTTAATTTTAGTTCTTTTTTAAACTGAAACATAAAAATATAACAATACATGTTATTACACATATATACATTGAGTAACATTTAAGTGAAGTTAAACATAGCTTTCTTTTCAAACTGTTATCTTTTCTCTGTGGCAAGAGCATTCCAAATCTTTTCTTTTTGCTTTTTGAAATATGCGGTAGATAATTGTTCTGCCCTCACCCTGCGGTGGTGTGGCACGTGAGAACTTCTTGTTCCTAGCTAACTGTAACATAGAGTGAGAAGTTGATCAATAGTAAAACAATATTTTTGAAGTTTTTTTATAGATTTTTACCTGGTTTAGCTCAATAGGCTATGGTAAATATACTGCGAGTACAATTTTTAAGGGGAAGTTAAGGATGACACACCTAACTTGTTTTTGTACGTAGGTTGGCATACATAAAATAAATTATGGGCGGGAAGTTTGGGAGGGAACATTTGATGAGTTTATTGGCCTTGCACTGTGTGGAGTTTTAGTATCCCATGTAATTGTCATGATTGCCTTGTGCGTAGGAGGAAGAGACTCATCTTACTAATTAATCTGTCAGAAGATATTGATGTAGTAGGTGATGAAACCAGAATTTTACAAAATATTCTGAAGTTAATATTTGTTCATTATAAAAATGCAACTATAGATGGTTGTAAAGTAAAAATCAAAATGTCCTCATTTCTGTCACTCAAATTCTACTTCCAACACATCATTAATATTTTATCTTATTTTTCTGGAATTTCTAAATATATGAAATCACATAACTTTATGTCTGTTTCCATATTTGTTTTCATACCGCTCTTTCTCTCTTCTTTTGCTTTTATTTTTAGACCCTGAAAGGATATATTTTGACATTTGCTTTTGTACTTAGCAGTACCTTTTAAAAAATATTCCACCTCTGTATGTAGATCTATGTTTTTACTGGCAGTGTGGCATTCCATTATTTGAATTTAATGCATTTTAATTAATGATCATTTAGAGCATTTCCAGTGTTATTCCATTACGTTCTTTCTATCCAACATTGTCTATTAGCAGATTTAAAATATTGCCAATCTGATAGGCTAATAAGATTATGTTTTTTCATTTCCATATACTTAAGTATTAATTTAACATCTGTGAGTGTGTGCGTGCATGCATGCATGTGTGCACGTGTGTGTGTGTGTGTGTGTGTGTGCGCCTTACTTGGGACTGAAGCCAGGGACTTCACAGTGAGTTACATTCCCAGTCCTTTCTTTTTTCCTTTCCTTCTTTTGTTTCTTATTTTGAGGCAGGATCTTGCTAAATCGCTGTTGCCCTGGGTGGATTTAAACTTTCCATCCTCCTGCTTAGGTCTCCTGAAGTGCTGGATTACAGGTGTGAGCCACCAGACCTGGCTCATGCTTTTATGTTTGTAACCATTTGGATCTCTTCTCTATAAAACTTTTCTTTATGTATTGTGCTTATTTTTACTACTGAGCTTTTGGATTTCTTTTCTATAAAGCTTTTATGTATTGTGTACATTTTTACTATTGAGCTTTTTCGTATGAAGGGAGTTATCACTTGACACAAAGGATACAAACAATCTTTCCTTTGTTTTGGTAATTTAATGCTCACTTACCTTTGAGTAGCAGAGTGTTGTTTCCTCTGTTACCTTTAGTTCATCTGTCCAGATGTGAGGATGGGTTACATAAAAGAAAGCTGGCAATCAGTACATTGTATTACTTAGTTTTGTCTCCCCTGTCATTGTGTGATATCGAGCTGTATGTTTATATGATGTTTTCTGCTTCTGCAATTTTCATCCTCCATAACATGTGTTGGGCCACGTGCCTATCCTGTGTAGGACTGGCAGAAATCTAGATGTATTTCCCTCCTGTGATATTATTGCTGCTTTGAAGGTATGTACTGACCAAAAAAACAACAACAACTACAACAAAAGAAAACAACAATTCTGGACCATTTTTCTGCAGTTTGAAGCAAAATATATATTTTATATGAATTCTATGCACATTTGATTATGACTGGCTTGAATTTGAAATACAGGTTAACCTAAAAAATAGTTCGTTAGTTGAAGACAGCTCACATTTATAAAATGTAAGTTATATTCTTACATCATGTTATATACACACACATAATAAAAGCTTTGAAACCACTCCATGTAATGAATTGGCAGCAAGTGGTAAAACAATGATTTAATGTTCTAACTAAGGAAAAAATTATGTGTGAAATAATAACATTCAACAACTTATGTTTTTATTAAATTGTGTGGAAATCAGTATAGTTTCATTACTATTTATAGTAAATTATGTGCTAGACACATTTCTTCTTTAATTTTTATAATAATTTAAAAGTTTATTTGTGTTTCCATTTTATAAATAAGAAAACTGAATTTCACTAAGGCTACCTAGTTTGCCCGAGGTCTCACAGTTGGTAAGTGGCAGCCTTTGGATTCCAAAAAGTTTTTGGCATCAGGCTACCACACAGTCCTTATGGCCTCCGGAGAGAAACTCAGAGGAACAGGACGAATAAGGGCCAAAGTAACCAGCAAAAGCATCCGGCAGAAACAGAACCTGGGCTTTCAGAAATGAATAGTATTGCAGTAAGTAGCAGGGACTTACTGGATGGGAAAACAGCATGAATGAAATCACAGGGGTAAAAGTGAACGTGTTCTACAAAAGGAAAGGATTCCTACGTCTGGGAATTCACCAGAAGTGACTGTGTAGGAAACACATAGCCAGTGACAGTGGCCCTGAATGTCAGGAGTAAAAGTGCTGATCTGGTCCCCTGTGGGGTGAACCATAGGGAGCCCCTGACTGACAAGAGGGAAAGGGCTGATTTGGAAAGGTTGTCTGACTGGAAGCCAGTGTTGTCCGGAAGGCAAGTTTGTGAACATCTGTTTTAGTCTGTGTGTGCTGCCACAACCTAATGCATTAAGTCAGGTAATTTATTAAGAATAAAAGGTTAAGCCGGGTGTGGTGGCGCACGCCTTTAATCCCAGCACTCGGGAGGCTGAGGTAGGCGGAGCTTTGTGAGTTCGAGGCCGGCTTGGGCTACAACGCGAGCGCAAGGCTGGGCTGAGCTACATAGTGTGACCCTGCCTCAAAAAACCAGGGCCGGGAGTTTGGCTCAGTGCCTTAAGTGCCTGCCCTGGCAGGCACGAGGTTGTGAGTTCAATCCCTGGTGCTGGAAAAAAAAAAAAAAAAAAAAAGAATAGAAGGTTATTTCTTATAGCTTTGGATTCTAGGAAATCCAAGCTAAAGACACTGGTATTGTGAGTCCCTGGAAGATTAGAGTATGATGATTTCAAACATAAAAATAGTGATAAGAAGAAGGAAGTGTTAGTTGCCTGATTTGATCAGCATGTGCTAGGTGTGTGTGCTGAAGCACGGCACCGAATCCCATGAGCACAGTCAATTAACCCATGTTCATAAAATAAAATAATACATTGTAATTCTATTTAAAAATGGCTATAGTATTGCTGAATGGTGAGATTTTCTCTGATTTCAAGATGGATTCTCCTCCTGTGTTGTTACGGTAGGAGGCAGAAGTGCAAAGCTTTCATACCCTTAACAAGGGCTAAATCCCATTCTTGCACGCTCTGTCCTCATAGCTTAATCACTTCCCCAAAGCTCCACCTCTTAAGACTGTCACTGGCAATAAAGTTTCAATGTAGGGTTTTGGGGAATATGCTCAGACCACAGTAACATCCAAGGAGGAAAGTAGGTGGTTGGGCTGAATTCAGGTGCGACAGATGGGAGGGATGGGCCGGGATGACTGGTGTGACTGGAAAGCAACAGCAAGGACATCTGAAGATGAGAAATAGGAAATAGGGTAAGTCATGTCATTTCAGCATGTTCCAAATATTCAGTGTTGGTTTGAAAGAAAGTGGGTTTCAAACATATTATAGATCCAGTTTCTACCACTCATTATCTTTGGAACTCTTCATCCAGGCTTGGTTAGTTACCTGAGCTTCTACTGCAATGAATAAGGATGAGCTGAAGAAAATAACTGTCAGCGACAATTCCTATCCAAAACAAACTTATTTTTATTTTCTTCACTGAGCGTTGCTTAGGTATATTTGAAGTAAACCCCCTCAGCTCAAGGATTCACGATATTTCAAGCATTGTGTGGCCATGTTCCAAGCTTGTCCTTGACACTGTGTGGTGTGAATAACGAGGCTGCTTTCCCGAGTGGTAGAGAGTATGTGACATGAACTCCCACAGTCATGGGTTTTCTCTTTCCCACCCGCAGGAAGGGAGAGGATGTTTATTGGCCACCATGTTTGAGTCCAGAGATTCCCCGTAAGTGGATCAACTTCCACTCATGTCAAGGATGGGATCGTGTAAATGGATTTAGACAGCTCAAGAGAGTGGGGGATCACTCTCAGAGATGTGGTGTGAGAAATTCAGGATCCTGGTGGGATGGACCACTGGAGGATTTGATGCTGGAAGGTGACCAAAGAAGGATCATTCTCTGCCTTAGCTTTTCTGTTGTTTCACAATGTGGATCATACAACTGTCAGATTTATGTTTTTGAGTTATCGTTTCCTCCTCCGGGAGGTAACAAAAAGCACACAGTCGGTAGATATAGGTGGAGATGCAAGGAGCAATGGGATTTTGCTAGCGGAATGAATGAATGAATGATTATTCAATTTTGAGAGGAGATATTTTTAGATCAAAAGGATAACAAAGTTTATCACATGGAAAGTGTTTGATTTTCTTTTGGAAAAAAATAAGTTATATTTAAGAAAAAGAGCTCTGGAGAGAACTTCACTAGGTCTTATACATACATACAGATTAGAAAATCAAATATCACAAATGTGTTATCTATTCATATAATCATAAATTTTTCCATAATGCATTTGACTATGGCAACATTTTTGTCAGAATGTTTGTGATATACATGCTATAAAATTAGGTTTTGAAGTATGGAACTTGTGAATAGGTTACTTACATAGCTACACTTGCTCTCTGTGAGGACACAATGTTAAAAATTCATTTAAAAGCTGGTATCCAGTTTTTGCTGTTGATGTCACTATAAATATTTAAGCAACTATAAGGTGCTGTTACACATGCCAACAATTTAATTCTCAAGTAATCTTATATAAGACTGGTAAGGAAACCGAGATGGTGAGATGTTAACCAACTAGGAAACAGAAGCAAAAAGTAATAAAACCATGCTGAAACCTAAGAATGTGTAAACTGCTTTTCATTATGCTACTTGTCTTGGGCTAGGTTCCTAGATGCAGCCTATTTAGACATAGATTAATGTGCAAGTGACTTATTAAGGAAGTGCCAGGAGGGCACACTGTGTAAGTGTGTGTTCTTGAGGTGAGGAGGAAGACTGGGAAAGAATCACTGAGCAAGGCTGTAGTTCCAGCCTTCACCTTATCCCCTGGAGAATGTAAGTGCTGCCTGGAGTCTGTCCCGTCTGAGTCAGGGCTGCTGGACATTGCTTCATGCCCGTTTAGCTGCTCCAGGGGCTTGTACAGTTCGTGGCACTTCCTGCTGTCTGCAAAGTGAGTTCAAATCACACCTTTGAAGAAAGTCACAAGTGCAAGTGATTAGGTAGAAGGCACCCAGGACGGAATGTGGGTGGTGGGAACACAGAAAAGGGTAAAAGTACTCAGAGTGGTCTTGATGAAGCACTAGCACTTCCCCTTCTACTCCCAATGAACACACAAGTCCGGCTGGTGCTGGGGAGGGGGTGCCTGATCCGGATGCCAGGTCAGATCTGGCTCCAGCATTGGGGAAGTTTGTTAACTGATACAGGCTTTATTTTCCACATACATGAAATAAGGAATAGTTTTATAAGGAGTGTTTTGAGGATTAAATGAATATATGTAGGCTATCTGTCTCACTATATATGTATATATACATCTCTCTATCTCCATATCCATCTATATCTGTATAGATATAGGGAGAGAGAGAGACAGACAGATGGGGAGAGAGATAGAGAAAGAGAGACTGACAAAGAAGAGTTGGATGGGACAAAAGAGTTAATGAGATGTGACATGTGACTTGCTCAAAGTCCTGTCACACTGCTGGTTGGTGGCACATTCAAGAAGTGAACTCAGCCTTCTTACCTCCAACAAACTGCTTGTTGATGGATATTCATGAGTTAGTTTAAAAATTTTCAGAGTTCTACATGCAATCTGGTTTATTTAGTATCTCAGTTGACTTAACATGTATACACTTTAATATTGGGCCAGAAGCTACATTTAAATTCATGAGTCACCTGTTAAAATTCAAGGAACAACATATACATGAAACATGTTACTTTTAACTTTGTTTTGTTTTATTTTTATATTCCTGAGGTGTTTGGCAAAGGTCTTACCTAACTCATGTTCAGATATACAGCACTCTAAATCATTCTGTGTTATGTCTCTCGAGGGATCTTGCATATTCATCAAGTACAACAGCCTTCTCCTAAGCATCTGTGTGGAAATCCAAGAATCAGAAGCAGGGGAGGAAGGTAATTGTGTATATTAGAGGGCATGATTTTTTTCCTTCCATATGGCTTTTCCAGGGCTTTTACTGATGTTACCCTGTCATTAACTTCCCAGATCCAGTTAGAACTAATAAATAAAAAGAAAAAATCAAATAAAACCAGTTTTATGTGGTGAAGTTTGTAAGAGATAAATAAAAGACAATTTCGAGTAGCTCATGTGTGACACATGTGCATACTGATACGGTGAAGATACAGGCTGGTGTTTGCTTATTAGGATTTTTGATTGCAAGGAATAGAAACCCAAATTGAACTAGCCTAGGAAAAAGAAAGGAGTATGTTGATTTATTGATTAAGAGGAAAAGTTGAATAAATTAACAGCAGAATGCAGAGATGCACATGGTTCCCAAAAGAATTTAGTTATCAAAATCCCTGTTGATACTGTGTTGCCTCTGGTCTTTCTCTGTGTGCTGACTTTATTGTCTCACTGCACACTGACCTCTTCCATACGCTAGAAAATATCCCTTCCATGTGCTCGCTCATAAGAATCCAGGATTCCAACAAGCGGTGAATAATTTCCCAACGGCCCCCCTCTTCTCAGTGCTTCCCTTTCCTTCATCTCCATCCCATTTGATGTTTTCATGAGCAGCACCACTTTGGGAGCCAGGAAACCTTTGGATGCCCTTTTTCAGAGGGAGTTTATGGGCTTTGTGTGGACAGCAAACTCTGCCTGCGGTGGGGATATGAAGCAAGTTGCCAGGAACAAGAAGAGGCAAGAAGAAAAGTGATAGAGATTTACAGAATTTCCAGCTCATCACGAATTCCACGCATCGTCTCTCCCCCTTTGTCTTAATTATTAGTTTATTGAGTTGCAGGTTGTTTTTGGAGAGCTATGTTCCACTCATGTTTCAACAAGCAAGGAACCACATCTTAAATGGAATAGTGAATGTAAGAAAATTGCTCAAAAGAGCTCTTCTCTGTGTCCTGTGTTTCTCATGTACTGCATAGCACACTTGGACAACACAACAAAGGCACCCGACAAATACTGAAAACTAGAGCAAAAGAAACATATTTGGTTATAGCGAAAGAAAATATTTAACCTCGATCATTAAGGGAAACATTTATATTTGTGTGTAAGTCTGGGTCACGAATACTTTCAGGGGTAATCATGACCTAGTCCTAAAGGGACAAATCTACGAATTATTGGGTTGTGGTAGAAAATCGAGAATCAAGACTAGGTACTGTGTCAGGTTCCTAAGACTGCTGTGTTAAATGACCATAGCTTGAAATAGCAGAAATGCATCTGCTTCCATCTTTGGAGACTTGGAGATCTGAAATCAAGGCATGGGCAGAGCCAGGCTCACTCTGAAAGCTCCAGAGGAAGATCTTTCCTTGTCTCACCTAGCTTCTGGTGACTTCTGACATTCCTTGGCTTGTGGTGGTATGACTAACCTATGTCTCCATGAACCCATGGCCATCTCATCTGTGTACACATTGCAAAATCTCCTTTTCCTTTCTCCTATAAAGATACCAGACACGGCTCTCTAGTTTCTGAGCTGTCTTGGCAACAGCCAACTCTCATTTGCCCGAAAGGCTCTTTCCCAGAACCTGCCTCGGAGAGCTCAGTACCACCCTCAGTTTCTGCCTGAACTTGAAGGTTCTTGGCAAAAATCTCGCATGTCTGAATGTTTTGTTCTTGACTTGTTAGCAGTGCTCTGTCCTTGGAGTATTGAGGCCCCCAAGTAAGTCTAGTCTCATAAGAGAGCTCAGACTAGATGTGAACACTAAATTCTCTTATACATCCGTGCATTCATTGTTTTGCAACTGTGAATGGGCAATAGCTGTTGCTTTTAAGTCAAATAGAAAAATAATTTCTGCTGTTAGAGCTTATGACCTTTTAGAGATGAGACAAGCACAAACAAGACCATGTGCAATGTTATTTCCATGAATGTGGTGTCAAAATGCACATGCAGGTAGATATGCCAAAACTCACTAGGGAACATGAAGCAAAGCAGAATTTAAAAACTTGAATTCCTTGGTTGTCCATCTCAGATCAGCATTTAGTACATACCTATCCTTCCTTTGGCTGCTTAGGTTTTCTTGCAAAAGACAAAATATTAAAAATTAGGAGAAAATAACTTAAAGCACATTATCTAAATATGCAAATCTAAAGTGGGGACCAAGCAAGAATTTCAAAATTGTATTTCTGTGCTTGATTAGTTAGGGCCAAAAGAAAAAGTCATGTTGAGGTCTCAGGCAGCTAAAAGCATGGAAATCTAGAAGCTCACCAGGCTTCTTTAGTCAGAAACTCTTCTAACTGCTGGCCCCAGATGCAGCCCACGGAGGCTATCTGCAGGGATTCCCTTTCACTTGGGTACAGGGATCTCTGGGCTCTCTGGGTGTGCTTAACTCAGTCTGGGTTGCTGGACTCCAGTAGATAAGTGTTAGGAAGGAAGCTTACAGAGGGGAAGTGGGAAGGAGCATGTTTATGTGGGTCATGCTTTCAATATCAGCGCCCACTTCACTGCCCACTATATTTTAACTACACTCTAGTTTCCCTCTCCTAATCTGAGCAGTGTCACAGGACCACGTCACTTACAATGTTTATTTCTCTCCCCAGTTCTAATAACAAAATAATTAAAATATGATCCTTATCTCTAAAATAAAAATACCCATCAGCTCATGTATGAACAAGATAGCATCTATTTCAGTGAGAAGAGGTAAAAATAACCTTTTAAGGTAGAGAAGGGAAAGACTAAGAGAGACAAGAAGACTTATTTTTCCTGCGTGAAAAACAAGAGGGCAGAGAAATAATGCACAGTGAAGTCTGGAAGAGAGCAGGGAAGTTGTGAAATAGCTGCTCAGATGAATGGGTAAGGGAAATGAAGGCGAGTTAAAAACAAAAGCAGATCGGTGAACAGTTACAATACATGGAGTCAACAGTGATCTCGTCTTTGCTGTCACCATCGTCATCATCATCTTCGTTGTCTCCAGAACAGATCACACTTGACCCTAGTAACCTTTCCATAGTTGAGAAGAGTATCCCTGGAAGAAGGGATAATTCCTGGTGGTAGTGGTGGGGTTTGTTGTGGGATGTTACTGGCTGTCTTTATCACATCCCCTCTCTCATCTGTGTGTGTGTAGGTTGAGCCAGTGATACACAGAGGCCACGAGAGCCTGGTCCACCACATCCTGCTCTATCAGTGCAGCAGCAACTTCAATGACAGCGTCCTGGACTACGGCCACGAGTGCTACCACCCGAACATGCCCGACGCCTTCCTTACCTGTGAGACTGTGATCTTCGCCTGGGCCATTGGTGGAGAGGTGGGCAAATGATGACTGAGGTGTAGCACCGTTAATTGGTCATGTTCGTTCACCACAAACATGGCTCTATGACTTATGAGTATAGCTCTATGTGCTCTCTGTATCAGAGTGACATGTTTCTGTTTAAGTAGGAAAAGAAGGCTATTCTCAATGATCGATTAATGGAATTCTGCACAGTTGGAATGATCTCTGAGAATTGTTGGTTTATGAACACAGTGGCGCTCTCTCGGGGATTTGTAAGAAACCATCTCATGGAATTTTCCATGTTTAGGGTTTTTCCTACCCACCTCATGTTGGACTATCCCTTGGCACTCCACTCGATCCTCATTATGTGCTTCTTGAAGTCCATTATGATAATCCGACACATAAGAAAGGTGAGTGAGCTCTTTATATATTTTAGGTTTTAAAAGTTTTGTAACTCTTGTCTTTAACAGAGAGAAAGCAAAATAAAAAATCTTAGAAAGAGTTCATCTGTACACTTTTCATCTGAACTAGGATACTTTTCAGAGTAATAGAGGGTGCTCATTCACAATGACACTAGGACAATAGGCATTATTCATCAGAACCAGTGAAGCAAATGGGAACATTTGGTCACTCATCAAATTCTTTCAGTACTACCTACTGGGAAGTAGAATAATAGACTTTTTTCATTTGTTATGTAAATCGAGTTCCAAATCCATAGTGCTTATGAAATATTTTCTAACTGTTCCTGTGAAAAAACCACCATTCATCACACTAAAAAATATTAAGCATTTTGTTATTTGGTGAGCAAATATACTCAAGAAGTATTTACTCAGTGAAATTGTGTAAAATGGTGTTGAAATGAGTAGGTATAAAGATACGCACTTGATTTTGGAATTTATTTATATAATGTTCCAAAATGAAAAATGGATAGATTCAATATGAAATTAGCAGAAGCAATTCTAAGTAATTACCTTATTTCATTTTGTGCAATTATGTAGCAAATACTGAGCACTAGCTATGTGCTGGATCTGTGCTTGAAGATACCACATACGTGAAATACGCACTGTGTCCCTCATGGAAATTATTTTCCCAGTCCACTGGGAAACAGAAACAATAAAAAAAACTCATAAAAACTAATATAAAATTGTATACTACCAGTTACCCAACAGACAGGCACTGGTACTATGAGAATATTTAATTGGTGACCTAATGTAGCCAGCAATGTATGGTGGGTGATCTAGAAAGTCTTCCTTGAAAAAACGAATTTTCCAAGGTTACTGGTTAAAACTCAGTTAATTGGGAAGGAGTCAATTAATGTCAAAGTTAATAGAAGAGATCTTTAAATTCTCTCTCTTTATGTTAACTACGTTATAACAAATTATTCGTCTTTTATCCCCACAGTGCCTATGTGTACTGTTCATGTTATAGATTCTTATCAACTGTTAATTAAATGACTGTTTATTGAGTAAGAGAATGGTTACAAACTCTAAGGAAGTTAAACTTCAGTAATCTCTGTCCACCATGATTTTAAAGTCAAAGGATTTGCCCCTCTAACTAAATGTTACCAAACTTCATTTTGGAACAATATAAAATGAACTTTTGGGGGGGGGGTATAGTCCATAGTCTAAGAATTTAGACCTTAGAATTTTCGCTCTGTCTCTGTGTTAGATAATTGTGAAAGATATCAGCCAGGTAACAACCATTTCCCCCATAGCATGCCATGAGCATCTGTAGTGGTTGAAGACAACATGGCAACTCACGTTTTAGCTTCTGTTTATGAAGCTGATTATTATTTCACATGATCTCTGCTTGTATTGCTTTCCTGTGTGATTTTTAAGGAATATCAATGCCTCCATTTTAATGGGCTATGAGAACTTTGCATTTTAATTATGTGTTCTTGTTGCAGGTTTAGTAGACAGTTCTGGGCTAAGGCTATACCATACCGCAGATTTGAGGAAGTATGATGCCGGGGTGATCGAGGCTGGCCTCTGGGTGAGCCTCTTCCATACCATCCCTCCAGGGATGCCCGAGTTCCGCTCTGAGGGTCACTGCACCCTGGAATGCCTACAAGAGGTAGGCCGTGCCTGTGTCTGGGAGCTGCTCTCTACAGATTAGCCTGTGCTCCTGGAAACTGTGGTGTGCCAACTCGCTTCTGTGTTTCTTCCTTCCCCTTTTCCCGTGGGCACTAAGTGAAACCATTATTGCGATTATGACAGCACCTCTGGCTGCCTTTTCCAACCTTGATGCTGCAGGCGCAGAGTTTGGGAGCCAGGAAAACTCACAGGGTGTTTTCCTTCCCACCCCCACCTCCTCGGTTTCATGTTGGACACTTTATTCCATCTTTTGCAACTCCTACCTTTGTTGGTATAGACTCTTTCTTTTCTCTACTTTTCCTTTTAGTCACATTCATATCTTCCATCATTCATTTTCATTTTTTACTCTGCTTCTTTGCTGCCTTCCCTTCTTTCACCAAAGAGCAAGAGTAACTAATGTACAAATGCATACTGCAAAAGAGAATGTCATGGATAAGCATTTAATAAGGACTGTTTCCATTTCTAGTTTCTTATTGAATAAAAGTATTTCAGTAGGATCACAGTCTATGCACTGCATGATATTGTAGGTGTGGACAGCATGGCAGAGTGGGAAAGTGTGCAGATTATGGCCTTCTGAGTTATTTAGACCATGATTCAAATTCTCATGATGACAGAGACTCACTCCAAGACCATCATGCTATATTTAATTCCACTGAGTTCTCTGGCTTTTTTATCTGGAAAAGAGAGGAAAACTTGCCTTTCTAGAGTTTGCATTTCCAGGTTACTAAGGTGCTGGAATCTTTTTGCCAGGAGTGTTGACTGCCTCTTGCCCACCTAAAAGAAGGAGTGATCTTATAGATTTGCTTTCTTTTTTTGCACCAGGGATCAAACTCACAACCTCACATGTGATAGACAGGCACTTAAGCCACTGAGCCAAACTCCCAGCCCTAGTTTTTTTGAGGCAGGGTCGCACTATGTAGCTCAGGCCGATCTTGTGCTTGCGTTGTAGCCCAAACTGGGCCTGGAACTCACAACGCTCCGCCTGCCTCAGCCTCCCGAGTGCTGGGATTAAAGGCGTGCGCCACCACGCCCAGCTGTAGATTTGCTTTCTTGTCTCCCAGAAAATGTTGCTTTGCAAAGAGAACATTGAACAATTCACGTTCAAAGCATTTGGCAGCTCAACCACTCACTTACATTGCTTTGGTTTTCTTCTCAGTTGTCCCTCCAAGTCTGTTGCAGTGTGAACTGTCTGAACATGCACTTGTTTGGGCTGATGATGTCTTCCGGGTGTTCCCGCAGGCTCTGGAGGCTGAAAAGCCAAATGGAATCCACGTGTTTGCAGTTCTTCTCCACGCTCACCTCGCTGGCAGAGGCGTCAGGCTGCGGCATTTTCGCAAAGGGAAGGAAATGAAATTACTTGCTTATGATGATGATTTTGACTTCAATTTCCAAGAGTTTCAGTATCTAAAGGAAGAGCAAACAATCTTGCCAGTATGAATGTTTTTGTTCTTTTTCATTGATTGTTATAAAAGCCATAAGCCACACATCAGCTGATATATAGCAAGATTTCCACCAGTGAAATAAACTGTTCATTGTATCCATAATCTTACAGCCGCCCACCATGGGTGTTGTGTAACTCAGAGTGAATGTGTTTGATCTGTTTTCCAAACCTGAAACTCATTTTTTTCTTTCTATTCCTAGGGACGATTCAAGTTCTTGATTTAAAAAGCAATCAAAAAACAAAAAACTCAGGTTCTGATCACTAAACTTTATTCTTTTTAAAAGTTGATACCCCAATTAGTGATTCTTTAGCTTGTAATTATGATAAGGTTAAAATCAGGGTTTCTTTATGCCATCATGAAAACATAGGAATTCTTTTGCAAGTTTCATTTCACTAAAGCTGGATAGAAAGGTACTTCTTCCATTTGACAAGGGTATTCAGACATAGCTAACTATACTCTGCTGTGTGATTCAGCTTGCAACAGTAGTTGGGGGAAGTGAAGGAAAGGAGAGAATCTTACACTTTACAATAACAAAACCTTCTTAAAATTTAAAAAGGCTTTGTTTCCCCGAGTTTTTTTTCCATGGCCATCAAATTCATAGAATTTCCTACCCCTGTTTCACTCTGAAAAGACAGATTCTTATATTACTTGTGAGATGACACTAAAAGCAATACCTTCTCTACATCCTGCTGGACAGATGTCCCATTATATACAAGTCTGCATTATGTACAAGTTTAAATGGGGGGATGGTCAGGGAGAAGGGGTGTCACCAGATGATATTAGGAGGAGAAGAGAGCTACTTTTTTCTAATGCTTATCCCTGACACCAACAGCTGTGGGTTAATGTTCCTTTCATGAATTCTTTGGTATTCTCTGAGGGTGGGAAGATGAATTTTGAGAGACAGCAATTTGTCAGGATTCCTCAGGGCTGTAATCTCTTTCATCACATTTTTCTCAGAACTTTGCACCCAGTTTTATTTGGTTGTCTCAGCACATCCTAAGTGGGGTGCCATCCTAAGGCAGAGTGTGCTGAGATGCTGACCACTGAGCACTCCTGGTAGCAGGGCAGGGATGGGAAGTCTAGGGCTCAGTGCCCAGGAATGGCTACCTCAGGCCCACAGAGACTTCCACCACCTACTTAGCAGGGCTATAAAATATCATTCTCCATGGACATCATAATGTTCAAAAGATGGGAAAACTCTGGAAGAATTAATTGTTGTTAATTTGCCTCACAATTCTATTGTAAGGAAGTAAACAGCTTTAAAGAAAATAAAGCTAATGAATAAGTAATCACAATAATTCATGCCTATGACTAACTTCTCATTAGGTTTTTAATCTCTACTAAGGACTACATATGCATTATGGTGTTTAATTTCCTCACAATAATTGTGCAAAGTAAGTGTTATTTGTATCATTGGTTTTTTAAATGAATACATTGTGCTGGGCTATTCAGTTCCTTAACTGAGTTATCCAGGTAGAATCTGGCTTCAATGCATAGTCTTATTTGTTTGTTTCCTTGGGCACTGTTCTAGCAAACCTAGATAGTGTTAAACAGATCAAAGGTCTTATCCTGAACTATTTGCTACATCTTTTCAAAGAGCAAACATTAATTGTTGGTATACAAATGTATTAGATAAACAAAAGAGCATTAAACTTCACCTGAAAGCTTTAACTTTTATATTTTAGGGGGATAACCTCATTACTGAATGCCGCTACAATACAAAGGATAGAGTTGGCATGACATGGGTAAGAAAATCTTCACTATTATTAAAGTTCATTTATAGAAAATAAGGAAAAAGCTATGACTTTAGAAGAAAAAAAAGTAACAAACATTGCCCTTTAGAAACAAAATTTCTGAAAGCCTTGAGCATGCAACATCATAAAGGTAAAATCAGAGATGTTCAAGCATTTGATCAGATTCAAAATACCTGATATACTATGGTAATAACTGCAGTGTAATTTATTACTCTTTCATGAAAAATCTATCTTTAGTCTTTTAGTTTTTCCCCATCAAATATGAGAAGACATGGTCACTCACTGACTGGTTACTTGAGTCTGGAGAGTAAATTGCTGTTAATTTGAAGGAAGAACGAATTGCATGAATTCAAGAGCTTCTGACCCAAACAGAAGTCTGGTCCCAACAGATTTATTGGGAATTCTTGTGCGTATCCAAGAAACGTGTAGTTCATGCCTTGCTCAGCCTTTTGCAGAGAAGACAAAGAGAAACATCACCTCCCACCAACTCCTTTTATGAAGTTAACATAGTCTTAACATGAAAGCTTTACAAGGACAGCATGAAAGAGGCCAATGACCTGTACCTGATAGAAGTATCTTTGATAAACTGTGGACAAAATTCTACATTACATACAAGTCTAATGCTTGAGCCAATTTGGAGCTAGCTAAGAAATGTAAAGTTGATTTAAATTAGAAAATGTATTGACATCCTTCAACATTCAGGGATGGAAAGGAAAGCACATGATCACTGAAGATAGGCAGAAAAAGTATTCATTAAAGTCAATCATGGAAGGAAGAAAAAGACATTTAGCAAGCCAGAAACACCAGGGAATTGCCTTAATGAGACAAAAGTTAGCTATGAGAAAATCTGTAGTCAATACTAAATTAAATTAAGTACTAGAAATATATCCCTAAAATCATGAAGAATACAAGGATATTTGTTTTCAGTATTTCTATTTAACATTGTACTGAGAAAGAAAAACACAGAATATAAAGATCAGAAAGAAAGACATGGAGAAGCAGAACACATTATTCACAGATGGTACAGTTTTATACATGAAAACTCTCTATAATTAATACGTAAAATTAATTTCATTTTAATGTAAAAAAAAAACCTGTGTTGGCACAATGCAATTTAAAAGTGTAAGTAACACAGAAATAAAATCTAACATTAAATGTATTTCTTTTCTGGGGGAAAGATATAAATGTGGGACACTAAAAAACAGTGAAAAAAATTAAAAGATACCTCATTCATTAATATAACATCTCAGTAAAATAAATGCTACTCAAACTACTCTTCTATAAATTTGATATAATTCTAGTAAAGAAAATTTAGAACAATTTTTTGATATGGGGTTTTGATATCCTAGCATGTGCAAGGTTCTGGATTTGACACCTAATAGCAATAAAACAAAAACTAAGCAAGCAAACAAAACCAATCAAGAAACAACTGAAATATCCATGAAAAGAAAAATAGGTAGATACACTCTAATATATTCATATAATGAAATAAAGTACAGTTACAAAAATTAATAAACTAAAGCTACAAGTATTAACGTGAATCTGTCTGAAAAGTATAATGTTGATTAAAGAGCAAATTTACAGGGGATATGTGTAGTGTGACATGCAGGTAAAGTTCAAGCACATCCCAAATAAAACCATATTTTGCTTAGGGATACATACTTCAATAAACTGAATGTAAAATGCGATGAAAAACCATAGAAATTTTACCAAAATATTAAAATGCTGATTATCTTTGACTAGAGTGAGGAAAAGAGAGATTGAAGCTGAACACGCAGGAATATAATTTTTTCTCGTCTATATAATTTTTGTTTGTATGGAATAGTCAATTCGAAACAGTGAAATCATTTATCGTAGTGGGTGTTTTGGTGCACTGCTTTGATTTCCTCTTCAAGGCTACCACAGTCAAGCCAGCTACTGGGACAGACAGCTCACAGCCGTGTCCCTCCTTGGACAGTGCTCTTGCCCTAAGAGCATGACTCCAGGGAGACAATAACTGTGTGATATCTACATACAAAGGCCGGTGTCCCCTGCTACAGTTTGCTGCGACCGTGTTGCCATCCCAGCTCGAAAGTAGCTGAAATACGCTATTTACAAAAGCTCCAGTGACAATCTCATTTGGCCAAACAACCTTCTTCCAATCCTGCCTTGTTCATTAAGCGCAATACTTTTTCCAGTTAATAAAATCCTTGCATAGTAACTACTTCAGTAATTTGTAACCATGAACAATACTGCTACGGCAAGTTTTTCACCTTCAACCTTGAAAGACAGATTTGTAAAGTGCACTATTATTGATTGACAGTTTTTTCTCCTGCAGGATTTTAATATGTAATTCCAGTATCTTTTTGTTACCTTCTTCATCTACAGTGAAATCTTGGTTGTTGGTCATACCAATTTGTTTGCAGGTCATGTCTTTAACTTTCAGTAGTGGGACTGTGATGCATCTACCTCTGACTCTTTTACTATTTCTGTTTGTACTTATTGAACTTCTTGGGTCTACAAACAGTGCTTTTCACTAAATGCTTTTTTACCATTTCCTCTCCATTTTTTGATTGTGCACATTTCTAATCTTTAAGTTCACTAATTTCTTTTTTTTTTTGATCATCTCAAATCTTCCACTGAGCTCAGCATTTTATTTTTATTTATTTATTTAATTTTTACTGAATTTTAGAACCTCTCAACTCAGCTGTAATTTTTCTATTTTGAGTTTTTTTTTATTGTTTCCTTTTTCTGGCATCATTTCCTATTTGCTTTCTTATTTTTAATATACTTATCCTTAATTACTTCAATATATTTTCTTTAAGTATTTGAATACAATTTTATAGGATTTTAAGTCTTTGCTAAACCCAACATCTATGTCTTCTCACAGTCTGTTTTTACTTAATTTTTCTTCTTTATTGCAGATCTTAGTTTTCTGTTAATTTTCAGGTTTAATAGTTTTTGGGTGAAAATTGAACACACTGTAGATTCCATTCTTTTGAGAAAATTTTTTGTTAAAATTTAACAAGTTATTAACTACTTAGATATAAAGTGTTGTCTGCATCCTTTGTGGTATGCAGCTATTGATGTTTGTAAATGGGAAGATATGGAAAAATTCAGCTTAATAAGGAAAAAAGTCTGTCAGACTGATTGATGGGTATCATGTTCACCAAACATCCTCACTGTCATCTGAAACATTCACTGTGGTATGAAGGTTAAAATAAGGAGATTGGTAGGTCACTTAACAAAAGCAACTTTTAAAGAGACGGAAATAATTGTTAATTTTTAAGTGTATCATCTTTTTTGAAGGCTGGCCTTTAAATCATTATTTTTCATTTTTAAAAATCTTAAAAAACATTTCAGAACTGGAAGGAAGTGTATGATGTTGGTGGTTTTTGTGCTACATGTGTCAGAATTGGTGAAACGTACACTTTGCTAAATAAAACACTTCCATTTTCAGGGAGGACTAAGCACCAGGAATGAAATGTGTCTCTCCTACCTGCTTTATTACCCAAGGATTAATCTCACCAGATGCGCAAGCATTCCAGACATCATGGAACAGCTTCAGTTCATCGGTGTGAAGGAGATCTACAGACCAGTCACGTGAGTAGTGAATGGGTTTGGCAGTAGGGCCGAATACTTCAGTAATAGGCGTTATTCCCATCCTGAGATCTTGCCATCTTATAGGGTTGCTTTATGTACAATTCTGCTTGCTTACTTGCAGCTGGGGAGAACAAGTAACCTTCTTCATTGCTGTCCAAGGTCCCCAAGCCACACTCAGTTTCTTTGATTTGCTAAAGATAAAGACTCAGAATACAGGTGAACTCATGGATAATATTTAAATGAAAAGATGCAAAGAAAAATGAACAGAGGGCAAGGCTCCTGGGGAAAAGACTAGAGCAAACCAGTTGTATGTCAGCTTCCAAGAGGCCTCTACTAGACAGAATTTCTTAATTTCAACAGAATTGAGTTGTGACATATTTGAAACATTGTCTACTACACATTCTCGCTAAAGCCTCCCTGTCTAGATTTTCTGGGGAGTGGGGGCATGGAACTTGTTAAAAGGTGCTCTCTGCCTAAGGTGTGTCAAAAGTCCAGAATCCCAGCAAAAAGCAGGGGCTTTAACATAAACCAATTGTTTGTGTGAATAGTCTACGTGAAATGAATCACTCCGATCACTTAGGTAACACTTTACATCACTATAGGAAATGAATGTCTATTAAGTTCCAGACATCAACCAGGGGTCACCATCTACAGCCTGCTATGTGAACTACTCCTCCACAATTGTGTAAAAACCACTTAAAATAAAATAGTAGGCAAGATAAACATTATTCCTTTTTCCCTGAAATAATGTTTTAGAGTGGAGGAGTGGTAATAAATAAATAACTTAAACATTTAAATAGTAATAAGATGTTATGAACAGCAAAAGTGAAGGAAGAATGTAGCGATCAGCAACAGATAGCAAAGCCATTCTGGGAAGGTGCTGTTTGAACAGAGAGCTACATGCGGAAAAGCCAGGGACAGAAAGACAGACAGATGCATTCTACATAGAGGGAAGAGCTGGTGTTGTGATCTCAGTGGTGGGTGTGAGCCTATCAGGAATGAGGGAAAACGGTGGGGGGGGGGAGTAAATTTGCTGGAGCGGGGTGAAATGTGGTAGTGAATCAGTGAGGAGGCAGGGCCAGGGCAGTGGCATCGGAGTGTGGGGGGCTCTCTGGGCAGTGCAGAGCCGACGTAGTACATAAGAAAAGTGAATTTGGCTAATGCATTGGAGTTGGATGAGGGCAAGTAGAAAATGCTATCACCAGTCAGGAAGCTACAGTGATTTTCCAGGTGACAGACAATAGTACTTGGGCCAAGATGGTGGCATAGAGTTGAGGACAAGTGGTTACATTCAGGTTATCCTTTGGCAGTGGCACCCACAGGACTTGCTCAATGCTTATAGTTCAGGAAGGCAGTGAGGGAAAGAAAAGAAAAAAGGCTCAGTGAATAATATAAAGGGAAGAAGACGTTGAGAATTCTGTTTTGTATATATTAAAGAAGATTTTTTAAAAGGATGTCATCTATTCTCAGTAATATCGGCAAGAATTAGAATGGCAGGTGGAGATTTGTGGATGGCATAATTTGTTTTAATATAAGGAAGACCTTTCTAGTAATTAGGATTTTTCAAAATGAAAAGGATTGGTGTAATTAGATGAAAATATACACAGATTTTTTTTTGGAAAGTGTATTTAATAACAGAGTAAAAAAACACTGAGCATGGTAAAATGCAAATGTTAAAGGAGAATGTACATGTGGTCTAATTTTTCTTCCTAAATATTTCAGGGATTACAAATTATGAACTAAGGACATTCTTTTTAAATTAATGACTTATAAATGTGATTTACTTCTATATAAACAACCCTACAACCACCAGAACAGAAATCTGCATCTACTAAAATACAAACAGCAAAATGCTTGTGTAAATTGGTTTATAGCCTATTATTTTCACATGAATGATTTCATTTATTTTTGCACAATTTTAAGAGAGCAGGACATGCAACCCCAGTGATAGATTTAAAAACTGTGCAGCATTACATAGTGCATAATGAATAGGAAACTTAGAGTTCACATTTTGGTCTCTTCTTCCATATATGTGTATGTTTATATGAAATAACATTCTGATAGTTAGGACTTTTCAAAATGAAAGGAACTGATGTAATTAGACAAAATATTCACGTATCATAAATAAAATATCAAAAGAAATAAAAATGATACATAAAATGTCATTGTAAAAGTACCAGGATACAGTCTTGTTTTATAATATTTGGGGTTTATTTCATGGTGTTGGGAGTGAAACCAAGGTCTGGTGCGTGTTAGGCAAGGGCTGGCACACTGAGCTGGCCTCCCGGCCTCGGTGTGTTGACACCAGATTGCTTCTTATTTAGATATAAGTAATTTTTTTTCCTTTAGAATATTTTTTCATATAAGATAGAAATTCTCACCAATCATGAGTTTATTGGAGAGAATGTCTAAAAACAGATAGACAGTCAACGTTGTATGCTTACAAAATACATGAAATGCATCCTATGGCTGATTCTTTATGCTCAGTCTGTGGGCAGCATCTCATGAAACGCTTCTCATTTCCTGGCGAGCTGTGCGGTGACCCTGACTTTGGTCTCCTTGGGAAATTCTGAAGTTGAGCTTTCATCACCTGGAGAGACAGAGAATTGCTTCATAGAGCAAGGCCACTTTTGAGCTGTCATTGCCCAGGAAAAAGTCATTCAACTTCATGGTTAAATTTATGTGAATTAAAAAGAGTCTCTATTTTAAAATAACATGTTTACTGTTTAAATCAGACTTTCAAATCTAGTTCATCATGGTGACATAAATAGTAGTGAAGGCCAAACCAGTGAGGTGCTGGCTAGAAGACCAGTGCGAAATGGGTTAGGTACTTTCTAATTTATTTAAAATAAGTACTTTCTAATTTCTCTAGGTTTTCAGGATACAGCACTGAAAAAGAGTATCATATGGCATATGGCCTGGAACCTTCTATTTTGCACCTTTAAATACCATGATTCAGGGGCTGAGGCAGGAGGATTGTTGCAAGTTTGAGACCAACCTGGGCTACAAAGTGAGTGCAAGGCCAGCCCGAACTGCAGAGTGAGACTGTCTCAAAAAAAAAAAAAAAAAAAAAAAAAAATCATGATTCATTACAGACCACATTTTAAACATTCTGTAGCAATCTTAGACTTTAACGAATGAATTAATAAAAAATAGAGACAATAGCATCTTGTCTTATTTGTATAGTTTGTTCTGGGCAATGTATAAGATGAATAGATTAAATAGTATATAACTTGTGCAGTTTTAAACAATAACATTGAATTTTAATTTTATTTTAATTTATCCCCCAATAGAGAAACTAAAGTAAAAGTGAACATTTTGAAATTCAATTAAATGTCATTGGTATTGTTTTAACAAAAAAAAATTAAGATTTTATAAGGGGAATCTCAGACTGGGAGAAAGTAGATAATCAGAGACATTAAGGCATTGAACTTTTTATTACAAGTTTCAATGTCAGGCCGTGAGACAGGAGAACATTAATGCTTTCACATATTCTCCTCCTTCCCTTCCCACACCACTAAATGCTCACTGTTTATATTATAGCTCTTATATTTACGAGAGTTTTAATTTTTGCATTTAACTCTGAAACCATCATTTACGTGACACAATAGTAATGTAAGTTACATATGTATTTAAATAGCTTCAGTGATAATATTATGATTTCTATGTTTCTGAGATTTTTTATCTGAATCGTGATTTTATCCTCAAATTATTTAATCAGGAAAGGCTTCTGGGTGCTTTATGCCCCAAAATTCTTTTGTGTTCGATTATTTCTGCACTTTTTAGGGTCCCATGTTCGTTCTCTTGGGTGATTTCTCTGGATAAAAGAGAACTTTTCCTTTGCTTGCAGGATTCATAAGTACTTACGTGTTACCTATCTGAATCGTATTTTAATGAAACAGTGTTCTTTCAGTCCATGTATTCATTGTTTTCACGGCAGAGAAATTTTCATTTATCATAGCTACAATATTGTTTCTAATCTATTTGGGATATTTCTCAAGCACTGTTTTAAAATGTTTTCCTAGTTCGCTTGATGCAAAATTTATTTTATCTTATTTATTTTCTTAGCTCTGTGATATCTCTTTTCAGCTCATTCTACTGTTTTATCGTATATCTGAGCTCTTCTTTCATTGAATTCATGTTATTAGATTAACTTAAAGCATGAAATACTTGTCAGATTTTTTTTTCTAGTACAGTTTTTCTGTATTTTCTTCTAGGCTCAGGTTTTCCTGTATCTTTACAAACAACGTGATATAATTTTCCTTTCACTTTGTCTTTCCGTGTTGTCTCATTGCTTGTGTTTGCTGAGATACTTCTGCCCAAAACGTCTTCTAAACATATCTGAGCGCAGTTTTCTTTCTTTCCACACCACAATTTGAGGTTTGGGTGGCTTATTTTATTTACATGTGTGCTTGTATTTCGAGAGTAAGGGCTTACGCGTGAGGGGTGGGAGCGCGTCCTCCGCAGGAGACTTGCGGGCTGTCCCTGCCTCCTGTCTCATTACCGGCTGTGCCAGGGAGTTTTCTGGCTGCCGCGGGCTGAGTCACCTTCCATGAAGGACCAGCGCGGGCGCCCTATCAGCTCTCTGCTCGGTGCAGCCCCGAGCTTCTTCCTTATCGGGGGCCCGTTCTGCTGTGTTCTTCCCACACCACGAGGGTTGGAAGAGGGCTCCCGCCTCCCCTCTTCACCCGTCAGACGCGCTTGTTCGTATGTTTTCATGTTCCGTTTGTGTTCTCTAGTCAGATTTCCTCAGGTACGATATACAGTGCACCTATTTTGAGAACACTGTTAGAAAGTTTTATCTTGTGTGTGCACCCATCCGACTCCATCACAAGCAAGATGTGGAGCATTTCTGTCACCCCCAAAAGGCTCTTAAACGTCTCTGGAGAAAATCCCATTTTGCAGTCAAAGCCCCAGGAAACTGCAGATCTGCTCTATATCACTATGTGTGTCCTTTTCTAAATTTTGTATAAATGGAATTAATTATATAGTGTGAACTGTTTGTGTTTGGCTTTTTTTTTCTCCTCAGCATATTTGTAAGATTCGTCTATGCTGGTGGTTTTATCGACAATTGATTCATTTTTCTTGCTGAGTAATATTCCACCACGTGGCCACACCATAATTTATTTATCCGTTCATCAACTGAAAGACATTGGGATCCTTTCCAGTCTCCAGTTGTTACGGTGAAGGCTGCCATGAACATCACATATTAGCCTTAGTCTCGTGTTTTCATTTTCTGCATTACCATCTAGTGTGGAATCAGAGTTGTATCCTGAGTTTGTTTCCTTCATCAGTCTCAAAATAGTCTTCTAAAGTATTGCAAAACTCCTATTACTTAGTGCTCTTGCTGATTATTTAAAAACTTTTCAAGCATTTAAATTTTTCTCATTGTAATGTGCTTGCAGTCGTATTTAAACCGTGGTTCCTTTTCCATTTCCCTGTGACTGGCAAGGCAGAAGCCCTGTCCACGTGCCCCTCGGTGGCTTAGTGGACCGGTTACCAACTTGCCCGACTCTGGTGAGACAGAGACCAGTGTCCAGCTGTACAGAGTGAATTTATCCTTTGCAGAGAAGTGCCGGCCAACAGCAAGCTGAGGCTCAGGAAAGCCGCTCTTGTGCGCTGGGCTCTGGACCCCGATGCCCCCGCACTGCAGCATTGGGAGCCGAGGAGCGGCTGCCTCTAGGACTCAGTGCCAGGGCACTGCGATTTAGGGCGTCCTGTCGGGAGGGCGTCGCAGGCCCTGTGGGTGCTCTCAGGAGCATCTTAGCCTGCGCGGTGGAGCTAGAAAGTCTATGCCAGCAGGGTGAAGGAGCCGTGCAGTGGGTTGAGGGTTCTACGTGGGAGCCAAGAAGTCACGCTCAAAAGAAGAAGCGGGGCTGCCCTGAGGAGCACCACAGCCATCCCCAACGGCAACGAGGTCCTGCGCTCCTCCGACAATGGAGAACAGTTGAGCACAGGTCAGGAAGCCCAGCGTGCCCAGCTTCTCCAGCACACAGCCTCCCCTCCGGAGCCAGGAAGTGATGCACAATGTGAGGAGCAGGGCTCCCACAACATGAACCACAGCCACTCTCACCGACAAGGTCCCGAGCTCTTCTGACGATAATGGCCGAATCCATATTGGAGAAGCCAGCATGACACGCACCTCCAGGAGAACCAGCGGCTCCAACAGCAACTCTTGGAAGAACCCACAACGCCTCCTTCTTCTCCATGTCCCTATTTATGCTGGCAACTTTCTTCAGGTGGAGCATCTTTAACTCAACACCAGCTGAGGCTGGTGCTAAGTTGACCACCAGTTTGTAATTCATAACAGATAGTGTAGATTCTTTTCATTTTCGCACTTGTAGTACATCAGCTTATCAATGTCTTTAAAAGTTTGCAGAGGTTTGTTCATGATTATGTTAAATCTCTAGATCAATTTGAGAGAAGAGGCTTTTTAATGAGTTGTCTACTTCATAAACAAGAGTTATTTCTTCACTTACCCAGAGTTCTGTCCTTTCAGCACTGTTTCATAGTTTTTGGGGAGGCTTCTGCACGTATTTTGTTAGCTTTTTTTATGTTTCAATATCCTTTTATGCTAATTCTGTCATTTCTAGGTTTTGGCATATTCATTGATCTTTCTCCCGGCCAAAGCTCACATTTTACATAGGTTTTCATGTATTCAGTAATTTTGACCAAACACAGATACTGTACATTATGGATTTTATGTTGATCAATCTTTGACTGTTTTTATTTATTTGAAGCTCCTTGTTAGTTGGAGTCTAGAAGGGCTGTTTAGGGCATATGCGGCTGCCTGGCTTACCCCTGACCCATCCTGAATTTCCTGCCTGTGATGTCAGCAAAGATATTTCACACTGGCTTGTTGGATGTTGAATGTCTGCCAGCTCTCTGTGAGTTCTGGAAATTATTTTGCTTACATTCTCACAGTTATTCTTTGCTCAGTCTTGTGGAATTTTATCCTCAATGTAGTTGGCTCGTTACTCAGTGCCAGCTTTAGGGGATCTTTATTTGTGTATTGGAAAGAGCTATCTGTCTATGTGGACTGTTTTCCTCTGCAGTGCTGGCTCTACCTTGACAATTCCAGTGCTTCTGACTTCCTTAACACTGGCATTTGTCCCCTTATTGTGATTGCCATGGGGCGAGGGGTGGAAATAGCACTTCCTCCACAATGGTTCAGAAAGCGGTTCTGGGCAGAAAGCTGGGATAAACAGCACTCAAACACTTCATTCACTTTTTTTGGAACACCTTCATTTTCTGCCGCTTTTGCTATGTGTTTTCCAGTGTCCAAAGCTAAATGTTCCACATCAAAAAAAATTTTTTTTGGTAGTAAGCTGGTATCAGTTATCCAACATAGCCAGACATAAAAGTCTGTTCATGAATTTTTTTATCTTACTCCTTTTGATCATGTGGCTGTTTGCTTGGCGGAGGGAGAATCTGGGATGTTAGTCATTTAGCTAAACACACTTAGGCACTGTTTCTTGTCAGATCTTGCATCTCTATTCCTTTTTCCCTCTATTCTCAAGAAAGACTCCGGCAGTAAAACTTTTAAAACAAGACTGAGATTTTCAGAGGCTCAGATAAAAGTTGTAAACACAGATTATCTTTCTCTATCGGCTTTTCAGTTTATGCAGGAGGGTCAGATAAACAAATCATTAAAATTTAAAAATTTTCATTGATCAAGCTGAATTTCAAATATAAATTGCTCTGTTTTCACTGGAAAATTGAAACTTACCTACTCCATGTATAGAAAAAATTTTGCTACTTTCAAAGAAAAAATCATGTCAGAGTTTAGACTGGATTTACAAAGGAAAATTACCCATCAGTAAATATTAAATCATCATATTAACACAATTTGTTTTTAATTAGCTGCAGTGGAAAGAACTTAATTCTTTCCACAATTCCAGTCGCCAACCGAATTGGATGAAAACTGAATCAAGTTTCCTCATAAGGTCAACATTGAACCTAATCACTGAATTTGATTCATTTCTTGTCCCATTTGGTTTGTAACCAACATTGTGGAAAGAATTAAGTTTGCAAACCGAGGTACAACTGTACGGTGATAAATAACTGACGTTTTTGGGGGGGTACCAGGAATCAAACTCAGTGCCTTGTGCTTGCCATGCAGGCACTATGCCACTGAGCTACATCCTCGGACTCATATTTTTGTTTATATGCATATGCATTTGCACAGTGCCCAGAGATGTAGAAACATAACTGTTCAATCCTAAACCCTGGTTTCAGTAATGGCAGAGGTATTTGTTACTTTAAAGATACATGTTCCTGGGTTAAAGCTTAGGTCCTTTGAAACAAAAAAATCAGCCCTCCAAGATTTAAAGACCCAATCCAAAAATGGGCATCTGAGATGAACACACATTTCTCAGATGGAGAAGTACAAACAGCAAATAAATACATCAAAAAATGTTTACCAGCACTGGTCATTCGAGAGATGTAAATAAAAGTAACACTGAGATTCCACCTCACCCCAGAAAGAATGGCTAGTATTATGAAGTCAACCAATAACAAATGCTGGAGGGGCTGTGGGCAAAAAGGAACCTTTCTCCACTGTTGGTAGGAATGCAGGCTGGTGCAACCACTGTGGAAGTCAGTGTGGAGATTCCTCAAAAAGCTAGGATTGGAGGTCCCATTTGACCCAGGTATTCCCCTTCTGGGTATCTTCCCAAAAGAATTAAAAATATCCTACTACAGTGATATATGTGCACCTATGTTTATAGCTGCCCAGTTCACAATAGCTAGATCTTGGAAACAACCTAAATGCCCCTCGACTGAGGAATGGACAAAAGAGATGTGGTATTTCTATATAATAGAATACTACTCAGCTATAAAGAACAATACACTAGACATTTCACTCTTAAATGGATGAGTATTGAAAACACTTCTCAGTGAACTAAATAAGTCACATGTATGTAACCATCGCATTGTGACACTTGTGTGATGAACTGAAAGAAAATCTATGTGTATAAAAAATTAGTTAAGATAATTAAAGAAAAAGAATTTTGAGTGAAAAGTATTCACAGGGTCATCTTCAGATTTCATTTTTAATACAAAATGTTTATTTGAAAATAATAGAGAAATCATAACAAAAAGCGATAGTCATATAGCTCGTTTCTCTTGATTCACTGAGGTGAAAGTTTTGTGCTAATAATTTTCTGGACAATATTTCATGTTTATATCTTATACCCTAAGCAACTGCTGTGAATATAACAATATGCAATGTGCTGATTATTGTTACTCTCCTATTGCCTTGTTGTGAAATTATTTTACTTTAATTTCTTACTTTTCTTCTGTTTAAAAAAAAGCTTAGGCTCTTTGAGGAAAGACTGTGACTGTTTGTGCTACTTGGACACTGTCTCCCGCATATAAGCAAGCCATGGAGTTTACCCTTTTCTACCTGTTAACAGTAAAGGTTGGCCCACGTGGCTACAGCTTTTCTTTCTCTCTGTGCCTCGCAATGTCAGAAGGGCCAGTGTTCACCCGTGTAGGATGCTTACCAGGGAGCCGCGGAAAGGTGCTCGCCCACCTCAACCCAGCGCTCAAGCTCCAAGCGCCACCCTGTGGTGGTTCAGGTAGTTGCAGACTGATTAGCTCCACTACCCCCTCAGCGTTTTTGTTATAAAGTTGATTTTCTCTTTTCGAAATAGGTCCCTTATCTTTACGAACATATAATATGTGGAAATATTAATATAATATTTGAAATTTTAAATAATTATAAGGTTTTATAATATTAAATAAATTTTAAAAATTTTTTAAAGTTATATTTAATAAAAGCTGTAACTTAGTATTTATGGGGTTTTTGAAGTTTCTTTTGCAATTAATTTCCAATTTCTTTGCACTGTGGTCAGATAATATGCATGGGATAATTTCAATTCCTTTGTATTCAAAAATGGGCATTTGAGATGAATACACAGTTCTCAGATAAAATACAAATGGCAGATAAGTACATGAAAAATGTTCAACATCATTGGTCATTCAAGAAATGCAAATTAAAAAAACACTGAGATTCCATCTCACTCCAGAAAAAAAATGGCTATCATCAGGAAATCAACCAATAGCAATGCTGGTGGGGCTGTAGGAAAAAGGAACTCTTCTCCGCTGTTGGTGGGAGTGTAGACTGGTGCAACCACTGTGGAGGTCAGTGTGGAGATTCCTCAAAAAACTAGGAGTACAGGTCTTATTCAACCTAGTTATTCCCTTTCTGGTATTTTCCCAGAAGAATTGAAAACATACCACAGCGATACATGTACACACATGTTTATAGCAGCACAATTTGTGTTAACTAAATATTGGAAACAACCCAAATGCCTATCAACCACAGAATGAACAAAAAAGATGTTTTTTTTTTTTTTGCAAAGAAATGTTACTCAATTATAAAGAAGGATGAACTTGAGGCTTTTATAGGTAAATGGATGCAACTAAAGATCATACTCTTAAGTGAAATAAATCAGACTTGCATATGTAAACATTATATTGTCTCCCTAGTATAAGAAACTGAAAGAGTAAATAAAATCCAAAATCTACAATAGATATTATGAAAGGGAAAGAAACTGCTCAAAAGAAAAGAGCAACTGGGATGGGGAAAAGGAGAAAAGAAGGAAAGGGAAAGAAAAATCTATCTATCTGTCTGTCTGTCTGTCTATCTATCTATCTGTACGCACACAAACAAGGTAATAAGATAATTGTACTACTAATTTCTTTTAGTTCTTTGAGAAGAACAGTTTGTGCTTACATTGTTTGATCAATTTTGCATACCTAAGCCTCGTAATCTGAACAACCACTTTGAAGACAGCAGTATGCAATGTATTAACCATTGTTAATTTCCTATTATCTTGTTATGAAATTCTGTACCATTGTTTTTTCTCTTTAAAATAAAAAAAGGACATTGCCTGTAAATGTCACAGATTTCTTTCAAGTTTTCATTTTATACTAATTCTAGATTATGTCTCTATATAATACCATCACTTGATGAATGATTGCTGTAGATTTTAGGTCACTGGTAGGTGTGGTATGTTTTATGTAATGTGATGCTGCTCTGGGAAGCTCTTAATTTATGACACTTAAATTTAAGTTATCTGTATAAAGAAGTGTATTTAAAACTCAGCCATGAAAAGCAGGGCGTGGTGGCACACTCCTGTAATCCAAACTTTCAGGGAACTGAAGCAGGCAGAGCGCCACAAATTCAAGACTAACTTAGGCTACACAGTGCGTTCAAGGTCAGCCTGAACTACAAAGCAAGACCCTGTGTCAAAAATTCAAAAAATAAATAAATTTCAATGATGGTGTAATGACTTTAATTAGAGTAAAAAAGTAATTAAGTTTGAAGAATATAAGAATTTTCATATATTATCCTGCTTTTCTCACTTGTTACTATATAGAAGAAATGATTTTCAATCTTAGTAGTAAAAAATGTTATCTTCTGAATTCCAAAAAGTTAATAAAGTTCGTCTAACTTACTTTAAAAAGCAACATGCAATGTGACTGAGTAGGTTATGCATATAAGAAAATGTGATGACAGAAATAAATGAAGAAACTGTAACGATCAAATATTTAAAATGTTGATTCCTCAGCAGGCGGATAATTATTTGGTAACTACTAGAAATTACTTGACCTCTCCTCGGGGTGTCACAGAGCCAGACAGCCACTGGTCACCCACAATAATTCCCTGCAATGTTCATGAATTAGTTAATGTAAACTTTTTGATGTGCACTTTTCCTTTGCCCAGAAATGAAACAGTGTAACACTGTTAATGAAACGTATCATCTGAAGAGTAGCCTTTCAAACTGGTTGGGTCAATTTTTGATGATTTCTTCTTTCTTTCTTGAACATTTAACATGTAGATAGTGGAAGAAGATTATATTGCATATATATTTTTTTTCCTCTATAAAATTTTTAAACCTTTGGCTCAAATTCCAGTCTTTCATGTTTGTCTTCTCGCTCAGGCAAGGTGAAAAGAGACAGCCAGCCCGGGCCAGTCTTTCCCAGTGCATGGATTTGGGTTCTGCGCTTGTCACAGTTCTCTCAAGAACCCACACATTTCCTTATGACACTGTTAGCATCAGACTCTTCAGAAATGAATGCTTCTCACTTACATGGTTCACTAGAATCGTCAGACTCTGGGGAAGCTTTCTGAGGCCAACGTGTTTTTGTTAAAAGATAATATCCATCTGCTGCTAGAGCAAGAGTAACCCCAGCACTGTAGGAGGCCGAGGTGGTGCTTCGAAAGTAACTCACTGGTGGAGCACCCCTGGTGTCAGTCCTCATTATCACACCCAAAGGAAGGAAGGGAGGGAGGGAGGGAGGGAGGGAGAGAAGGGATGGGAAGGATGGGATAGGACAAGTCTTTAAGACCCCTCATTCGGTATAGAGGTATATATATATATATATATATATATATATGTACATTTTAGTAAGCACTAGTGAGTTCACAAAGGCTTTATATAGGGTTATCTATTGAGAATAATGCGTCAGTACAAAGTCTTATGCGTTAGTACAAAGTCTACTTTAAAATGGTTAAAGCAAAAGGAACAGGTAATGTTTTTGTTCTGAATACAGTTGTGGCTATTTAATTCCAGGACATGGCCTTTCATTATCAAAAGCCCCAAGCAGTATAAAAACCTTTCTTTCATGGATGCAATGAATAAGTTTAAATGGACTAAAAAGGAAGGCCTCTCCTTCAATAAGCTCGTGCTGAGCCTGCCAGTGAACGTGAGATGTTCCAAGACAGACAACGCGGAGTGGTCGGTAAGCCCTGCCTTCTTCTCACCTCTGAGGTCCTAGTTGTAACATTTTACCTGAATCCACAGCAGGAAAACCGGAGGACTAAACCCACATCTATAAACCAATGGTCGGATCATCCTTCCACACGGCTGATTGTTTTAGTTATTTTTCTCATTGCTGAGACAAAATACCCAACACTGGTAGTCAAAGGAAGAAAAATTTACTTCCACTCATAGTTTCTAGAGGTTTCAATCCAGAGTCAGCTGGCTCCACGGCAGAGGGGGCATTGCCGAGGAGAAACAGTCCATGGTGTGGCAGGGCAGGCAGAAGGCAGAGAAGCAAGCGGATCTCAGCCGCAGGCAGCCCTCGTCCTGCCCCTCCACACCCAGACTCTCTGCCCTTTGGGCAGGCAGCACTCACACCCAAGGTGGGGCACCCTTAATCCCAGCATCACATGCTCTAGATTCAGCCACCTGCGAAAAGCCCCGCCTCCGACCACAGGAGGCTTCCGGAAGGACACCTAGATTCAAGCCACAACACGCATCATTTATTTGTTCAGTGATTATTTGGGTTGACTACAAACCGATTCCTGAACGCTTCCCTTGAAAAAGGAAATTTACCCTGAAGCTAAAGATGCGATGGAGCAGGAAGAGGATGGGATCGTAGCTTAAAAATGAAGCCCTGAAGCCGGCTTTGCTGTTCTCTTCCGTTCTGCCCCCTCGCCCACCCTGACTTTCTCTCTCCCGATGTGGGCCTCCCTCAGCTCCCGGCCTCATCGACTTGATTTCTTGCAGCTGCAGAGGTGACCTGCTCTTAAGTCGCGTACTCACTGGCATTTTCTTCCCCTTGCTTTCCAGATCCAAGGAATGACAGCCTTGCCCCCGGACATAGAAAGGCCGTACCGGGCAGACCCGCTGGTGTGCAGGACGTCCTCTTCCTCTGCTCCGCACAGAAGTCCCTCGCTCCAGCTGCTCCTGGGCGCGCTGCCCCTCAGCGGCCTGCTCAGCACCCAGGGCTCGTGATCCGATTCTCTGCACTTGGCGACCACACTGCCTGCCATCTGGATCTGTCATGCAAGTGCAGATCAGAGACTGTGTCCACTTTCGGTGTGAAGAGCATGGAGACTGGCCTTTGTACACTGCTTGCCCGCCGTCCCCGCTCCTCCCCGCTCTGCCCGAGGGACATCAGGCCTGCCCTTTTGGGTGAACAGCCCCTGACTTCGGTATTTTTCTGATAATACCTCCCTCGCTATCTGAGTCTGGTGGTAACCCCAGAGCGTCCACACCCGTCGCGAAGTGCTCTTACCCGTCTGTGCTCAGTACTGGGAGGCTAAGTTTTTTTCTTAAGCTCTGTCGCTATCTACAAAGAAAGAGATTATGGGAAATGAGGACGTGGTAGGCGCTGGCTGTGCGCCGCCTGCTGTGTGGAGCCGGCTATGAGCTCCGCCTTCAATGAGGACGGTGGGCGGGGCCCGGCCAGGAGGCGGGAAGCCCGCCTCGCTCCCCGCCGGCTGCAGACTGGCCCATGCCGAGTCCTGGTTCCCATTGCAGATTTATTTTTATATTAGTTAGCAAACCAACTTGGAATATAAAATCGCCTCCTGTTGGAACTTTTGTCACGCTCTTGGTTCTCCTCGTAGAGTTCAGACAAGTCTTGCTATGTCCTATCCTCATTTCTTAAGCTAAATCCCTTTGGATCATATTAGTAAACTAAACAAAATTAAATTTTTGTGTAGTGTCTTATGCATTCCTTAGGGAAGCAGGCAGTTCCACTGATGTTGTCAATAAAATCGATTGAGAATGTTGCATTTTCTTCTATTCTACTTTTCAGCCTTTTCTGTCCCAAAACAATGTCTTCAACATAAACTATATTGTCTTTTAATAAATATGATGTTTTGGAGTGCTCCTTCTTGATAGGAATTGTGCATTTGATGAAAAGTTCGAAACATTTATGAGGTGTATTTTACATTTAACTCTATTTGCTTTTATTGTATAAGTGTTATATTAGATTCTATGATTTTCCTTTCAGATTTTTGTATGAGGAATATGATCAACCCATGCACACCATATTTTGAAATTCCATCTTTATTTTTACTTATGAACTTCTACATCCAAAATGTCAAAGTCACATGATTTCCATTGGAAATTAAGTAATATTTATTTTCATTGTTCTTGGTACAGAAGGTAAACACACCAACTAAAAAGGGACAAGAAGCTTTGAAAGCTTGTCTTTGTGCAGTCAGGCAAGGGCAGGAGTTTGTTTTTTCCACTGATGTCACTGAGAAGAAAGTCAGAATTCTTTGTTCTTTGTTTTTTTCCTTTTTTTTTTCTTTGTCCTTTTGATCTTTTCTAAAACAGGGTCTCACTATACAGTTCAGGCTGGTCTCCAACTTGCAACAATCCTCCTGCCTCAGCCTCCTGAGTGCTGGGATTACAGACATGCACCACCACGCCCCATTTGAAAGTCAGAATTCTTATCTCCCAGGAATTCACATGCATATGTACGGCTTTGAGGAATTAGCTCTTTCTCTGAAACCTGTCGGGAAATCTGTGCACTTCTGATTATAGTCTAGGTCGCTTGAGCCGTACTGAGCCAGTGTCGCTGCCTCGGATCAAGTCCTGTGGCTTTCTGAGGCTTCCCGGGCAGGCGTGTGGGAGCCTGAGGGAGACCAGTGTCCCCATGAACGCTGCTCCTGTGTGGCTTTCAGATGCCACCTGGGGTGAATACTGATTTCCAGAGAAGCCAGTGTGCGTGGAGGTTGAGGGAGCTTGCATGATCCGATCATTTTTTCTGAAGGGGACTCAGACAGGATCAGAGGAATCCGAACAGTGATGAACCACGAGTTAAGAGCTTTGAACTTGGTCTTAATGGCCTCAGGAAGGAGAAGCTTGGATGCACTATACAGTTTTGCTCAGCCAAATTCTTCTTACAGGCACCAAGGCCATTTCTAGTCTTTCACTGTGATAAGCAGCACAGATTATCATTCTCAGAACAAACATTCTCCCATCTCAAAGTACTTCCTTACAACTAAGGTACTGAAAAAGGAAATACAGAAGCAATCATACATGTTTTCAAGAATTTCAATAGGTATTCTCAGTCATCTTCAACTTATCAAGTTGTTCAGAAAAAAAATCTATTTACATATCTTCCATCTACAGAGTGCTAATTTATTTAAATGTTGTAAAATGATAACATGGAGGAGTTTGGATGAAGGACGTATGAGTTCAATACATTTTTGCAAATTTTTAAAGTTTGAAATCACTTTAACATGCAAAATGCTATAAATGCAATCCACATCTGGGAGGCTCTATCTCCAGGAAAGCAGTTTAAGTGGGTTTTCTTCCCTACACAGGAGACCTGCATTTCAGGGTGCAGAGAAAGAGGTCAGGTGGTGATTACTCATCAGATGCCCCTGGGGAAGGAGGACCGCAGGCCAGTGGGTCAGTCTTCTGTCACTGTGATAAAACGCCTGGGACTCACAGCTTATAAGAAGAAGGGCAGCTTCTTTTTGGTTCATTGCTTCAGTCCATGCATGATGCCTTGGCGCGTGGCGTTGGGCCTGTGGTGAGGTGGTACCGCAGGGTGGGAGCCTGAGGAAACCATGGTTGCAGAGGAAACCAGGAGGCAAAAGAGAAGGAGGAGAGGGGTGGGGCCCACTACCCCCCGCCCTCCGTCAGGTGCCTGTCCACTGAATAGACCCAGGGCAGTGCCCTTCACTGCCCACAGAGAACTGTGTTCATGAAAAGACAGAGAATCAACATATTGCTAGGGAGGCAGAGAGCAGAACTTCTCAGTCTCTAATACAGGGATTTGCAAATCCAAGAGAAATCACACAGAAGGAAACATTTCCCGGGCCCTCCCACCGGGCCACACTGTGGTGGAGAGGTGCCTGCCGAGGAGCAGACTCGGGAACGTCGGCCGCTGAGCAGAGCCTCTCCACGCTTCTGGGACAAATTTTCCCAAGTTTCTGAGCTGTTCACCAGCAGTGACAAATCACAGCTCAACAGATACAGACATCCGCTTGGCTTTGTCATTTACTGCCCCGACTTTTAAACAAATAAATAATCAGTTGTTTATGTTAGGTTGTGAAATTTACATAGAGAAAGAAGATATACCCTTTTTAAAAAAAGAATATGCTAAAATTAATTACATGCCACGAATAATAACATTTCCTAAGAAATGTTGACAAACACGGCTAAATATCTTTGGAAAGTTTCAGTCCTGTAAATTTAGACTACTTTCGTTCAATAAGTAATTTTGGTCCTCCAGAGAAGGTTACGTTTTAAATAGTACTTTGTTTCCCAATAATAGGAAGAAAAAAAATAAGACATGAGCTTCATGAAATACACTGAAATGACTTTTACTGGTCATAACTTTTTCACCTCCTTTCTCTCTTCCATTACTAAGAGTAAAATATTTTCAGCGATTTTTCTGGTCTTCACTGTGTGACTGAATTGCTGTACCACAAAGATGACTTCATAGGAAACTGGAACTATCCGTACAATTTTTTTTTGTTAGCGTTCCATTCATTGTTCTTTGATTAACAAAGGCATAAGGATCTTGTAGCCCCAACCTAAGATTTATTTAATGAAGGTATTTGTTTTCCAGTTTCTTTTAAAGCATTTTTATTGGTGCATGTTTGCAGTATGTAATGACTGCATTCATTGTGGGAAGTTGATACACACACCTAATGCACATACATTCTTTTTTTATCTTCCCTCCCATCTTCTGGTCTCCCTATCCAAAGACCTATCATGTCTGAAATGGAACTGATGTGAGAAAAATTTGGTATTTGAGGAGAATAAGTGACACATGCAGGGTACAAATCTGAACTGAACCAATTTCCCCTCTAACCTAGTAAATATTGCTCTACAAATATTGTCATACATTTATATAATGCTTTGGAATTTGCTAACTGGTTTCACAATATTTCTCATTTAATGTATAAAACTGCTGTTCCAAATAAATACCTGTATTCAGAAAAGCTAAGTGTATATGTCCTTTAATCATTATGCCAGCCCTCAGTTACAATCACTTTACAAACTACACGCTTATAAATTAGATCAAAATTGCCAAATGACTCCTATTCAAGTGAATACTGAGTCTGACTGAATTTTGCAATCACTCAAGAAAAATTTCTTCATGATTGGTCCCATGCTTCTTAGGCTTGGGGTCACATATTTCTGAAAAGCAAAGACATTATATTGTGCTCTTCTTTTTCCTTTCAGAAGCACTCTGAACTCATTTAAATTTATGAAAGTTCAGACCTAAGCTGAGCCAATGCACATTCTTCTTTCTTATGATCGGTTTTCTTTGTGGGTAGCTCTACATTTTTGGTCTATTAATGCTCTTTGAGATCTTTTTTCCTCCGTGTTTGATTGATATCTCTTCACCTTAACCATTTCACAAGTTGCTTCCTCTTACCTGAATACGTCTACGAAAGCAGACTTTGCCACAAGATCCTCTTATGTGAAATGATACTCTATTAACTGAAAGTAAGGAGAGACAAGAAAAACACAGGTGAGATTCGTATGGAACAAGGAAAAGGTTTCTCTCCCGTGGCCACTAGAGGGCGCCAGGTCTCTTGTGTAAATTCCACCAACGCTGGGTCAGACCCTGGAGGTGCCAGTTCTCGCCTCTCTCAGCTCGGATCCCACTTACCTCCTTGGTAGAAAAGACAATACTATTTTTGCTAATTCTAAATTCAAATTACCTTACGGTTAAGTATTTTTCGAAAGGTTTACTGTTAGATCAGACTTAAATCTCTTAATATTTTACTATGGTGATTCCAAGTCTCTCTTGTAAACATTTTCAAATGATTATTTTTCTGTAGCTTGCATTTTATACTTCATTTTTCTATTTTGGAATGATTTAGATCTGTATCTTCCTGTTTTCTTATATCTCAGTTTTTAAATCTAATTTCCAGCCTTTATTCCGACTTAGCTGTGCTGATCATTGTTTGCTGAGCTCTATCGTTTAGCCCATTCACTCTCTGTTTTCTTTCTTTCTTTTTTTTTTATTTAAGAGAAAGAAAAAAGACACATATAAGAAAGGCAAAAAGCAAAAGAGACAAACACACGACTAGAGTAAATGCACAACAGTAACATTACAGGTTTACATAACAGGATGATAGAAACTTGACAATGGTTGCAATACTGCGTATCATTATCTTCAAAATGGTTGTTTACATTAACAGATATAGACATGTAAAATTGATCTAATCATACACCTGTTCTTTCTCAATAACTAATACATTCAGCAGTATGTTCATTTTAGTCATCTTACATATACATATATACAGATTTATATCTTTTCCTCTGCCCTTCCCTCTTTCCCCCTTTTCCCTTCCCAATTACTTTAGCTCTTTGAGTTGTTTTTTACCCTTACATAGTATTTATTATAGATTTTGGATCATATATACTTTTTCAGTTTCTTACACTAGGGAGACAATACAGTATTTACACATGTGGGTTTGGTTTATCTCACTTATGAGTATGGTCTCAAGTCGTGACCATTTACTTACAAAAGTCTCAATGCAATCTTTCTTAACAGCTGAGTAATACTCCATTGTATAAAAATGCCACATCTTTTTTATCCATTCTTTGATTGATGGGCACTTGGGTTGTTTCCAAGATCTGGCTATTACAAATTGGGTTGCTATAAACATGGGTGTACAGATATCACTGTGGTATGATGTTTTCAATTCTTATGGGAAAATGCCCAGAAGAGGGATAGCTGGGTTGAATGGGATCTCTAATTCTAGCTTCTTGAGGAATCTCCACACTGACTTCCACAGTGGTTGCACCATCTACACTCCCACCAACAGTGGAGAAGAGTTCCTTTTCCCCCACAGCCCCTCCAGCATTTGTTGTTGCTTGATTTTTTAATCTTGGCCATTCTTTCCGGAGTGAGATGGAATCTCAGTGTTGCATTTCCCAAATGACCATTGATGTTGAACATTTTTTCATATATTTATTTGTCATTTGTATTTCTTTCTCTGAGAAGTGTGTATTCCTCTCAGATGCCCATTTTCAGATTGGGTCCTTGAATTTTAGGGGCCTGATTTCTTTTAATTCTTTATGTGTTTTAGATAGAAGTCCTTTGTCTGATGGACGATTGGCTAAGATATTTTCCCAGTTCATGGGTTTTCTTTTCACTCTGTTGGAGATTTCCTTTGACATGCAAAAACTTTTTAGTAAGATGAGATCCCAGTTGTTGATACTGGGAAGTGTTCCCATGCAATTTGATTTTTGTTCATGAACTCTCTGCCTACTCCTATATCATCAAGATTTTTACCTAGTCTATCTTCTAGTAAATTTAGTGTCTCTGTTTTAACATTCAGATCTTTGATTCATTTTGACTTTATTTTAGTGCATGGTGATAGGCATGGATCTAGTTTTAGTTTGCAGCATATATAAAGTCAGTTTTTCCAGCACCATTTGTTAAAGAGGCTGTCTTTCTTCCAATGTACATGTTTGGGCTCTTTGTCAAAGACGAGGTGGCTAAGTGTGTTTGTAGTTGTGGCTGTATCTTCTAATCTATTCCTTTGATCTTCAGGTCTGTTTTGAATCCAGTACCATGCTGATTTTATCACAGTAGCTTTGTAGTGTAGTTTCAAGTTGGGGATTGTGATGCCTCCAGCCTTACCTTTGTTGCCCAGAATTGCCTTTGCTATTCTAGGTCTTTTCTGGTTCCAGATGAATTTCAGGAATACTTTCTCTAGCTCTGTGAGGTAGGCAAGTGGTATTTTGATTGAGATTGCATTAAATCTGTATAATAATTTCGGGAAAATGGCCATTTTCATGATGTTTGTTCTTCCTCTCCATGAACAGGGAATATCTTTCCATTTTCTGAAATCTTCGATTTCCTTCTTTGAGTAATGTAATTTTCACTGTATAGATCTTTTACTTCCTTTGTTAGATTGATTCCTAAGTATTTCATTTTTTTGGATGTTATAGTGAAGGGTGTGGTTTCCCTTATTTCTCTGTCAGTGACTTTGTTGTTTGTGTACAGGAATGCTATTGATTTTTGTCACTCTCTGTTTTCTAGAGACCTGCTTCTTCGCTGCAGCCACAGCTGGAGGAAGGACTGAAAGGGGCCCTGAGCTGTGCTGGGGTCGTTCCTTGCAAAGATGGGGACGCAGAGGGGTTTTCATCCTGAGAACTCGGTGAATCCTCTCCCTGGCTTCCTGCAAAGGGTTTCCCGAGCCAGGTGAGGGCAATTCCCCGTTTCCAATCTTGCTGGAGTCCCAGCACCATCGCTCAGGGGACACTGGGTCTGAGAGCGGTCCCTACCTCATTCCTACTGAAGCGTGAAGTTTCACAAATACTCATTGGTAGAGTTATTGCTACATAGCAGTCTGATTCCTTTTATAAACCCACTGCCACCTTTCTCCAAAACAGAGAGAGCCACCCCAGCCGGCAAAGCAGGACCACAGTTCAGAGTGCCTCAGCACAATTCAGACGTATTTTTACCCAAGGATTTTAACAACGGGCCATGCAAGTCTAGGCCAGCCCAGACCACATAGTAGGAAACTGTTAAAAACCAAACAAATAAAAGGTCAAAATGGCAAGAGAACAGTGGATGAGTTGGAAAATTTCCCATCTAAACCCAGCAGAATTGAAAATCCATTGCAACATCAAGTAATAAATTCAGTTTTCTCCAAAAAATTATCTTTTTAATGATTTGAATGCATGCATTATTATGGGTGGATTATTTAAACTTTTGGTCGCTTTTTAAGAGAAGGATTTAAGCTAGTGATGGAAACTATGGGAAATTAGCGCGGCCTCCACGCAGTGGGCTTCTGCTTGGAACTGCTGATCAGAGCAAGGGCACAGTGAGATGAGCCGCCCGTTTCGTTGTTCTAACTTTGGTCATTTCCAACAGGAAACATTCTGTAAAAGTAGCAGATGTTTACAGGAAGGTGAGAAAATAAAGCTGAGCCGAGAGTCGCAAAAATGCCTTACTAAGGCATCAACTTGTTAGAAAGGCCCTATTTTCAAAGTGACAGTGTTCTTGGTGAGCTCAAGATCAAAAAAGTTGGCGGCCAGCTGGCGGCGTCCCGGGAACGAGCGCCACCGTGTGGCCTGAGTGGGAAATGACTCCCATGAGTCTGACCCACAGTTGTCGCGTTTGTTTTATGGCTGCTGAGCGCGCAAGGTTTTCTTCGTGTCGTCTCCGTCCGAGTACAGCGGGTACGCGCAACCTTTGCTTCGCAACAGCAAGAACCTGCCAGGATGAGCCAAGAAAGAGCGTTGTTTCTGCCACGGCGAATTTGGGTTCTTTAAAAGGAACCTGGGCACAGTGCCCTCTTGTGGTAGATCTATCACATTGCAAGGTTGTACCTTGCTCCTCTGAAAAGCTAAGACTTTTAAAATCTCTTTTATCAGCCGGGTTCAAAGTTATAGCTAAATAGGAGCAAAGAGTTCCGGTGTGAGATTGCACGATAGGATGACTATTAAAAAAAATTACAAAGAAAGGAATTTTAAAGTTTTCACCAGAAGGAAATGCCTCATGTCTGAGGAGATAGGTATGTTTAGCTGGATTTAAACATGCACTGAAATATTACCTGGTACCCCGCTAATCTATGCAGTCGTGAGGTTTTCGTGCATCGGTTAAAAATAAACTGAATAAAAGAAGGACTTGAATATTGTTGCCTGGCTGGGTAGTACTTAAGGATCTGTGTAAGAATCCCAACTGCAATATGAATAGAATTTTACACTTTCCACTAGCATTACATACAAAGGATGAGAAATTCCATCTCACTACGATCTTTTACCAGACTTGTTATATGGTGTCGGTTTTGAACTCGAATAACATCTCCTTCCAGGGCCTTTTGTATTTTTGTGGAATCAGTACAAAAATAACGACACGTCCAAGTGTTTCTGGACACATCAAACTGAAGTAATTCAACAATAAAACTTGCCCAGATTTGTGAGAAATGCCCATTTATGAAAGATGCTGCTTAATTTAATTTTGATCTCTCAAGAAGCTACATGTTTAGTGTATGTCTGGCCTAATAAAAACACACGGGTCTCATCAATATTGCTTAGTAGACAGGAAACTTCACAGTGTATCTTCCATTTGCTGGAATTCAGATATGCTCCTTCTCATAAAATAGATGGGTGTGGTAATGAAAATTGTGTAAATTAATTGTTATATTTCATGTGCAGTTAAAGAAAGCATATTATGTTAACAGACAATGCTATAGCTGTAATTACCTACCATATATATTTTCAAGAAAGAATTTGCTAAAAATCAAAATCTTATTAATTCAGTTTTTCATCAAAGAAAACATAATTCTATGGCTAATTTTCCTATTTTTCTCAACTTTCTAAGCTAAAGACACATAAATAAAAAGTGAATGTGGTGAGCCAGGTGTGGGGGCACACGCCTATAACCCCAGCACTCAAGAGGCTGAGGCAAGAGGATCATTGAGAGTTTGAGACCAGCCTGGGCTACAGAGTGAGCGCAAGGCCAGCCTGAGCTGCATAGTGAGACTCTGTCTCAAAGAGACAAAAGAAAAAGTGAATGGAATAAAATGGTCTGCATGCTGTGAGGTCCGTCTCTGCCCTCTGAACAGTTACAGAAGAGAGACATTTGAGATTAGGAGACCCTCAGAGAAGGGAGCTTTCCATTACTATTATTACTATTATTATTAATTATTATTATTATTGTATAATTTATTAGCACCAAATCCTCCGCACAAAGTAGCTGACATCACCCTCTGCCCTCAGGGCTGCCGCTGACCACTCTGCAGGTCTCTGGGAGCCACTTAGGACCTGAAATTAGCAGAGTAATTCTGGGAAGATCAGATTCTACAGGGTTAAATACATGGGATTTTGTTTCCTCACATTAGGGAACTTCTAGACAGAATTCAAGGCAACATGAACGCAACAAAACTATAATTCGGAGGAAGTAAGTCATTCTGAGAGTTCCTTTTGCTCTTTTCAAGGTGTCACTCGATTCCAGAACCCAGTGCCCGAGTACACTCCTTCACCTCTTTGGTTTAGGTCAGGAGGGTTTCAAACATCGTCTCCCCCAGTCTCATCACTGGTGAGTCCCTGAGCTCAGTTACCTGTCCACGTGGCGAGTCTCCTCTCTGCTCCTGAAGGCCCCACAGGCGCCGGGCCCTTGGGACCAGCGGAGGGAGGGAGGGGATTCACTCTCTGCCTTGCAGGACTCATGCTCCTGCCAGAAACTCTCCATGGAAGAAGCAAAGAAGAGCGGTGGAAAGTGAAGGACAGTCGCCGTCCCAGGCGGAGGCCAGCCTGGCAGAAGGGGCGCAGTGACTTCTAACAGAACACGTGTAAGAAGTGTAAGTTCCCATATTGGTTAGAAGCAGAGGATTTGTGATGATAAGAGCACAACTGTAATAACGAAGAGACAGGATTTCTTGGTGCTTAATTGTATTCCACTTTCTACACTGGATAATAGTGGCAGGAAGGAGATGCGATCATTCCTACTTGGAGGAGGAAAACGCTGAAACTTAGGGAGAGCGACTGTGTCACTTACCGACGATGACCTGAGCTGGGAAGTGTGTCATTCGGTCACTTCCTTGCCTTGGGCCTCACAGAGTGCAGGCATCAGACAGAGATGGTCAGGGCCTCCAGATGCAATCCAGAGACTCAATAAATACAAGATAGACAAGGCTGCTGCCTCCAGAGAATATGCATAGCAGGGTAAATACATGCACCGGTGACATCGCTTCAGCACTGGCTACTTTATGCATTGTGTATGATTGAATACGAGTTGTGTTTTTATACAGCTGACAGCGCACTAGGTTCATCTACACCAGCATCACCACAAACCCATGAGTACTGCATTGTGCTGCATCACAGGGCAGTTATGAGGCCACTGTAGGACAGGAATTTTCCAGTTCCATGACGAGCATATGGAACAACACGGTGTATGTGGGCCATTGCTGACGGCAACATTCCTATGCAGTCCATGGCTGCACTTTCTCTTCATCCTCCCCAAAAATGTGTTAAAAAATACACAGTGAGAATTTAGGTTCAGTTCCATCTGAGTCTCAGCCCATGCTGTTGGCTCTGCTAGGACACGCAGGGACTGTCACATCTGAAGCCCATAATTTTGTCACCACTGGGCTGTCTTCAGTGTTTCCCATTCCATGGCGAGACCCCTTATGCCAAGAGAATTCAGGGAGGTTTTCTAGAGCTCAAAAAGGCCACTCCAGGGGCTTCTTCTTGAAAACCACACAACTCTAAAGGGTTTAATTCTTTAGCTCGTGTAGGACTGGCCCCCAGAAAGACCCACGGTGAAGTAAAGTTGGAGAACACTTGGTTCTGTAATATTAAAAAAGTCTATTATTTAATTGGAAGAATTCTAAGTATGAGTTAAATTGTTGTAGTACTAGAAATTATGACACTGCTTTTTAACATTCATTGAACATATTGATATGCCAGGTATTTTACCGAATGTTTAATATATGGCAACTAAATGTTCACAAAAATAATTGTAGTGTTAAACATTTATTAGCCCAATTTCATGGACAAGAAAATAGAAGCAGAGCTGTTAGATAACTCGTCCCAGGGACAAACTTCCTCTGAACTCTAGAAATGCCCACGTGACCTCGGGTGAGTAAACTGCAGTCCTTTGTGTTACCTAAGCATGCTTAAATTTTGAGTCCTAAGGAGCTGAGGAGGTTAGCTCCCCCAGGATGAACTTTGATAAATGCCACTGTAATCATAAAACAAGTGTCAAGAAGCGTTGTGTCATTAGTTCAATGCTGGATGTTTTGAGTGCAATATCTAATTAGTCCTTGGTAAACAGGGAGAAGAAACAAGGTCAGAGACGGGTAAGAGACAGAAACAAGATTCAGGAGCAAATGAGAAACAAGGGTCACTGGGCTGTGTGTGTCACGTTAGTGTCCGTTTCTGCCCTATTGGCCAGGGCCAGGCACCATTCTTCTGTGCTCTGACCCAACTAGGTAGGAAGCAGAACCTTGATTTGAAAGATCCCAAAAGACTGGAGGAAAAGGGTCAGAGGGCTAAGGCACATTTTGTCAGCAGGTAGGAGGGACTGAAGGGCCACACTGAAACACAGGAGCTCAGACTGAGGTCATTGCAGACCAAAGAAAGCTAGAGAGGATGTGGGGTAAGGTGCAGACCCCAGGGGGAAGTCTTGCTTGAGCATGGAGTCAGCCTGGGGTAGACTTAGAGCAGCACAGCCTTGGCAGACTTTCTGAGACCATGTGGCATTCTTGTGTGGCTGGCAAACCATGACAGCTATCAGATGGCTGCCCCAGCCACACAAGGCTGTGTGGTGGAGATGGTGATGGTAGTGAAGAGTGTGGCCTCTCAACTGGTCTCAGAGGACTGGCCTCCTTTACCTTCTTCCTTATAGATGCCATTTTGGAAAAGAAGGCACCTTTATCCAAATGGAGCAACGTGAAACAAGAAGTCCAATGGGGAATAGCCTGAAGCCCGGAGTTTTATCTCCATATTAGGTTTTCTAGGATTTGACTGCAAATACCAGGTGGACCTATAGAAGAAAAATCTGCAAAAAGAATGTTTCTGTTTGTGGCTCACACCTATGATGAGTATAGTGTAAAAACTCTGCTCCCTGAAAATTTTTATTATTTGTTCATTGTGGAGAGTTACATGTTTAAGACACAGCAATGACAAATCCTTCAGAAAGTCAAGTACAGTGTGCTCCAGAGTCAGCAAAGTGACATGCTGAAGAAGGGACAGTGAGTCAGGCCAAGTGTGCAGGGCTTGCTGGGTAATCATAGCACACTTCCTGGTGCAGGGAATGCTGGGTAAACCTAGCACATCTCCTGGTGCAGGGCCTGCTGGGTAATCCTAGCACATTGCCTGGTGGGAAATACCGTGTCAGGAAAACCTCTCCAGTCCACTCTGGGATGTGACTCCAGAGGGGAGGACAGCCCCACTTTTTCTTGGTATGACTGGCTAGTCAAGAAAAGGGATAGAATGTGCTTCTTCACAGCTGCCAAAGCTTCCTGCCACTGCATTAACTGTTCCAAGGTCAAGTTCTTTTCCAATATATTAAGTTTTTGGAAAATTTTCAAGCTCATAAAATTGGAGAGGTCAAAAACTTTTTTCTTTGTTACACAACTGTAAAAGAGCAGTAGCAAACCATATTTCCATGGTTTGGATTTTTAATGTCTCCCACAGACTCATGTGTTAAAGTTTTGGTCCTCATGAGGGCGCCACAGAACATTGGTGGACCTCTAAGGGAGGGGCAGTGGAAGGTGTTCAGGGGCTTGAAGATGTGCTTTTAAAGGGGACCATCACTTTTTTCTTTTTTGGCTTCCTGGTCCTAAGTGAAGAGGTTTTGCTCTCCCACACACTCCTACTGTGATGTGTTGCCTCACCACAAGACTAAAAGCAGGAGTCTGTCCCATCATGCACTGAGACCTCTGAAAACAGACATTAAAATAAACCTTTTCTCCCTAGCAGTTGATTATCTCTGGTATTTTGTTATAGTAATGGAAAACCAGTTAATACAGAAAATCATTCCCCAGAAGCAATGACACCAGCTAGTGGCAATGTAGAGGAGGCTTTTGAATCAGTTTATGAAAAAATTTGAAAGAATTTGGTGGAATGGGCTTCAAAAAGCCTAGAATTCTGCTTGCAAAGCATAGTGGGTGATTCAGATGTGGGCTCAGATAAATATATGGAACCACAGACTGTGCCAATGAGGTATGAGAAGGAAATGAAGGCTCTATAGGGAACTGGACTAAGCCACCATAGCAAAGAATTTGGCTGTAGTAAATCCATTTCCTGAGACTGTGGGAGGCTGAGCTAAAAGATGACAACTACTGAGAAAATTTCAAGGCAGCCCAGTGCTTGAGTTGCAGCATGGGTACTACTGGATGCATTTAGCTAAATTTACAGTAATCATAGGGAGCAGAGCAGAAAGATTTGAAAAACTTGTGGTCCAGCAAGGAAATGAGCTATTGCTCTTGTTGTTGCCACAAAACTTAGCCCAGGTGCTTTGCACCGGAACAGTAAGAAAGATGCTCCCAACACATCTCAGAAATTTGCAAGGCCACCTCCGCATCACAGGCTCAAAAGTATAGAAATATAATTTTGTTTCAAAGACATTCCAAGGCCAAATCATTTGGGGAAAGGCTGCACAGGTTTGCTGTCTGCCTGGGACTGCCTAGGGAATCATTTTTCCTCGTGTTCAGACAATCACAGGCTGCTGCAGCTGTGGAACAAATGAACCCAGATGCGCCTCACGCTGTCTCAGAGGCAACTTTGACTTTGGAACCATGCTGTAACAGTTAAGACTTTGTGGGCTCCTAGGATGGACTGAATGCATTTTCAGTATGAGATGGCCATGACCCTTTGGGAGTCAGGAGCAGGATGCTATGCACTGGTTCTTGAGTGTTCCTCAAAAGCTCATTTGTTAAAGGCTAAGTCCCCAGGTGGTGAAACTTTAAGAGGTGTGTGAGTGTGTGCCTTTGGAGGGGACAGTGCACACCCCCGCCACCCCTTCCTCTTCCTATTTGAATTTCCTGCCCATGAGGTGAGCAGTTCTGCTCTATTTCATGCTTTACCAAGGCCTAAAAGTGATGAATTCTTCTGATTATGAGCCCAGATCTTCTAAAATTGTTAGCTAAAATAAACCTTTTTCTCATATAAGTGTATTATCTTAGGCTTTTTTTCACAGTGATAAAAAACTGCCTCCAACACATTAAGATCATGTTTCTTATTACAAACATGATTGTGATACAGGCGTTAGTGTAGGACATGGACAGGGACTTCAGAGAACTCAGCTTCTGTTCTCCAGCTCTGTAACTCACCCAGAGATACAGGTCCTCCCAGCTGTGTGGCATTCCACAGAGAAGTCTACTCCATACTCCTCAACAAAAAGTCCTTTCCCTTATTTTCCACTTCTGCCATTGGTGTTGGGGCCAACGAGACAGCAGCAGCTGCACTGTGTAATAAACTGCACTCAGAACCTTCACGTTGGAAAGAAGCTTTTTCCACATCCAGGCTGGACTCTGAGGTTATAGGCAGGGATCCTCAGAACTCAAAGAAGTCTATGGTCCTCCAGACACATTTCTAGCAAGTTTATAAGAATGAATGTTGCATTTGTCTATTTTTCCTTGTTGCAAACAAATTGCCCAAGGCTGGGTACTTCATAAAGGAAAGAGGTTTATTTAGCTCATGCTATTGGAGACTGAAAATCCAAGGTTGGATGGCATGGTTTGGCTCCTGGTGAGGGCATGTTTGGCCGTATCACATCACAGTGAGTGGGATCACTGTGGCATGGGTATCAGAGAGAGGCCAGGTGGGGAGACAGGGGGATGGAAATGAGGGCGGGCCCGGCGCTGCTCCTTCACAGCGACTTGCTCTCAGGAGAACTAAGGCCAAGATCAGCATGAGTCCTTCAGCAGAGGCGCCCAGGAAACTTGGATTCAGCCCCAGCCCTGAGCAACTTTCTAACATCCCCATACTGAGGACTAAGCATTCAACATGTGAACAAGTCTGTGCACACTCCACCCACATCTGAGTCACAGTGAACATCTATAGGAAGGGACAAAGATTGAAATACTGGGGAATGTAGTCCCACGTGACATGCTGTAAAAAGACAATGCCAGTACCTTTGTCTTGGGAAGGGATACTGCATGAATTTTGTCAAAAGCATTTATAAAAACATTTTTTGAAGTTGGATGTACAATGGCCAATATATGCACTAGAGTTTACAGATTTGCTCCAAATGGAAAAGGTGTTTTTATCAGTAGTTTCATCAGAAATATTAGCTTCACTACTGAGTATTATATAGGCTTTTTCCATGAAGTTGGTTTTATCATCAGCTGGGGACAAAACATTATATTCAAAGTTGATTATTCTGTGACAGCATTCATTAGAGAACAGCCTAACTTCATTTTTAACTGATCACCTTTCCTTATAGTGGGAATTTATCTTGTACTTTCAGGGGAAAAGTTACACATCCAACATTCTGATATAGTATGATTTTTTTGAAAGCCAATTAGCCAGATATTTTTTTTTACCTTAAAACAATCTGTACCACAAAACAAAACAACGTCTCCCCACATCCCCTTTCCTGTTCCTGAAACAAACAAATAAACAAAATATGTTTTCTAGAAGAACGGGTGTGTGTGTGTATGCATGCAGGCAAATATATATCGTTACTAGGAAGAATAATAGGAAATGCCACTGGCAAATCAGAAGGGCAAATTTGACAAGTTTCGCCTGTGGGAGCGCTGAGAAAGGTCCAAGGAGTAATAGCATCCGTTCACCATAGAAACCATGTGTCCCACCTGCTTTTTACAGGTCTGCACAGGCACTGCGTTTGCTCTCTGACACCGTGCTCCCTGTGGTCCCCTGAAATGCACCACAGAGGCAGGAGCTGGACTCTAACCCTGGAGTGAGGAATGGACCGAGGAAAGGGCGAAGGCCGTGTCAGCTGTGTTTGCCCGGCTCCAGCCAATAAACGCCACCCCAGCAACACCTGGGGACGCCGGTGCAGTGCCGGGTGCCCTCGGATAAAGGGACGACTCAGGGACCCAGGAAGCAGAAGGCCAGTATTTGCTCTTGATAGCTGGCTGTTAAAACAATTTGCGCAGATCACACCGGGTTGAGTAAGAAGCCAACAGGCAGAGCGGCAGCCGAGGAGGGAGACTGTCTCGGGGCACACCGGAGACGCTGGTGCTGCCCTCTGCAGTGAAGCTGTGGAAAACTCTGGCAGGCTGGGCAGGCTGGGCAGGCTGCGCAGGCTGCGCAGGCGGTTTGAAAAACACAAAAACTGTGCTGCTTGTAATCGTGCGTTTGCCTCTCTGGCAGCCCGTGTAGCAGCGGAACAGCCAAGCTGAAGGTCGCCTTCGAAGTGATTGATTCGAAAGGTCACAGAATCACCGGCCAGCGCGTTCATCTACGGGAAGTCGGCTTTTCTGTTCTGACGTGAGCCAGATGCCTTGCGGCACCAAGGGGCAAGGAGGAGACAGAGAAGAACGAGATTCTCTTTTGGGCCAATTTCTTTCAACACGGAAACTCTCACATGTCTGTGTGCGCTGTTTGGCCTAGACATTTCCAACCCTACCAAAACACCCACCTAAAACCCTTTTATAGTATTTTTATGCTGCCGTTTTTACATTTTTAAAAGTATCTTTTTCTTTTTTATTTTAAAAATAAAATAAAAGATAGAAATGATATTTCAAAAAATAGTAGGAAATTAACACTAGTTAATACATTGCATATTGTTATCTTAGAAGTAGTCGTTCAGGTTATAAGATTTAGGCAAGAAAAAAATGATCAAACTATCGAACAATGAGAGCACAAACTGTTCTTTTGGATGAATTTGCAGAAATCAGTAGTATAGTTATCTATCTTGTATATATTTACATTCGCACATATCTGTGTATAACCTATACACACATAATATTTTCCCTTCTTCCTTTTCTCCTTTCCCCATCCAAGTTTTTTTTTTTTTTTTCCTTTTGAGCCCCTTCTTTCCCTTTCATTTTCACAATAGCTATTGTACATTTTGGATCACTTTCAGTTTTGTTTTTTTTTTTATGCTAGGGAGACAAAACAATGTGAGTTTAATTTATTTTACTTATGAGTATGGTCTCAAGTTGCATCCATTTACCTATAATAGCCTCAACTTTATCCTTCTTTATAGCTGAGTAATACTCCATTGTATAAAAATACTACGTCTTTTTTATCCGTTCTGTGGTTGATGGGCATTTGGGGGACTTAGCAATTACAAATTGTGCTGCTATAAACATGAGTGCACATATATTGCTGTAGTATGATATTTTCAATTCTTCTGGGAAAATATCTGGAAGGGAAATAGTTGGACTGAATGAGACCTTCAAAGTCAACATTGATTGCTCCTATGACAAAATACATTTTCCCACTGACATATCCACCAATCTGTCAGATCAACTAGTTGTAAAGCTCACTTATTCTTATGAAGCTATTTTGAGGGATTTGTTTCAATCCACATTTATTGAAGGGTTAGGATTTAGGGGTTAGAAAATGAATAGAAATTGTCCCTCACTAAAAATAGTTCATGGTGTTATAGGTGAGACAGATGTTTGCACAACCCTGTAATTCAAGTGGTAAGAAGGTTCTTGGGAAGTGCTAGGAGAAGAGAGCAAGAAGAGATTACTTTTCACCAAAGGGCTTCTGAGGAGTTGAGTGGGTGAGGTGAAACCTCAAAGTGATGGTGACATTTGAGCTAATTCTTGAAAATAATTAAGAGGTTACTAGAGCAACAGGTGACATTGTGTTCATCTCAGATTCTACCAAATTTAGGTGCAATGCAGTAAGTCTGCACAGCTACGGACTGCAAAAACACCACAATCAATTATTGCCCATCCCTGCTCTTTGGTCTCTGGGTTGTCCTGACAACCCTGGTCCTGTTTCCCAGTCCTCTGTCCCTTTCCCTCTCCTACCTCATTGTACTCTTCCATCTTTCTGACCCAGGATATGAGTGGAGTTGTCCGCACTCAGCCCTGAGCCTATTTTCATCTCCAAAGGCCTCATGTTGTGTCAGGAACTGAGAACATACTGTGCTTTAAAACCTGGGCTTCTGGTAGAGTAAAAAGACCACTTGTAAACTACGCAGAGTGATAACTCACAGAGTTGTGGAAATCTGATACACAGCACCTTGTCCCCTCTAAACGCTTTTGGCAATGTCTTAGTGTTTACTAGAGAAATAGATGTAACACAAGATACACAAATGTATGAGAAATTGCAAGATTGGCTTACGATGGCCGCCCACAGAGTTGGATGGGGAAGCACGCGGAGGGCGTCTGCACACTGGAGACCGAAGGTTCAGCCCCAGGTCTGGAGCTCACTGCAGTGTCCTGTGCGAGTCTACATCAGAGGCCCATGGGGCTGCGCTGGGAGCCAGGAGATGACGTGCAAGGTGGGGGCAGAGACTGGAGCTCCTCTGAGGAAACAAGACTGGCGCGTAGATACTGAATGGAGTTGAATTGCATTAAATGCCTTTGAGAAGCCTCATCCTAGTGCTTTAGCCTCCTTAAGCTCTCTCATGAACAAGTGCCTGTGCATTTGTGGCCCTCTCCCCTCCGCTGTCATTTAACTTCCATCCCTGTCTTATCCTTCTTGTGCATTTCCCAGTGCATGCATTGTCCAGTTTCCTCTTGAACAGAGAAATACCACAGTTTTGTTCTTCACTCCACAACTACGCATTCTATATAATATTTCTGAAAATAGCAGATACCGTTTTTATAGTTCACCACTGAACTCATGGAAGGACCGACAGGGTTCTTTCACCTGAATGCTTTCCCTCTGTTTGATATCCTTCCGTCAGGGTTTTTGTCCCCTGAATTGCCATCATGACACGTCAGCAGGGAATAGTACTGATCAGGAGAGGATCCTGCTGTCATGCTAAAAATTGTTTTGCTTTGCACTTTCATTGCAATAACCTTCAAACACCACACAGTTACAGGGTTCTTCGCAAGGCTTCCCTTGGACTTCTGCTTCGGCACTTGCTGTGCGTATACTCTGGTTCCATGAGAGATTCCAAATCACTTTTGCCTTGCGCTGCTTAAGTTATAAATTTCCTCTTTATCACTTTTCTGGGAAAACCCAATAACCAGCATCCAATTAAAATTCTGAATAAAGACAGGTTCATCTGCTCCCAGCCTTCATACTTTTCTTATGACTCCAGCTCGTCTCAAGTTGTTTGGTACCAGTGTGTTAGGGTTTAGTGTCTCGATTCCCCCAACCCCCAAGGCCTCATGCACCAGAGGCCAGGGCTTGTGGGAGATGATTGGATTCTGGGTGCTACAGCTGACTTGGTGGTGGGAGGTGGGGCTCTAATGCAACAAACTTAAAGAGTAGGGATATTCATTTTATATGTTGAAAAACCAGGGTCACATTCTGAGTACAAACAGTTACTATTTTACACTGTCTCATTCATTGAGGTCTGAATGTGTAGACAAATCATATAAAGAGTATATAAAGGTCAGAGACATACATGGAGCCAGCATCCTACAGACACAGGAACTTTCCATGTTGTCTCTTCCACGCTTCTCGTTTTGATAGCATGAGGAAACAGATCAACTAATTATACATGGAAAACACTGTCACGCTTCCAAAAAGCTGGGGATTGTTTTTAAAGCATTTCAAGCCTAAGCCTGCAGAGAACCCTTCTTTGACATCATACAACTACAGACGTCCCAACACGTCTGCCTGTGTTGGGCTCAAGAACAATTATGTGGACCAAGGAAAATCGCATCCTGGGAAGTGTGCTGGATTCCAGTGGAAATAACTCTTCAAGTGCAGATGCAACAGTTGTATAAAGATGGTCAGGGTTCAAATGCGGGAACATTCTTATTTATATCATGACAGGAGGGACCTTGTCATTAGCATTCAATATGATAAAAATCAGATGTGATATTTTTCTGTTTACAAAGTGGGAGATGAGGGAGAGAGAGAGAGAGAGAGAGAGAGAGAGAGAGAGAGAGAGAGAGAGAGAGATTTGAAAAGATAATGGGAACATAGCAACAGTGTCTTTGGTTTCTGGAACTGAGGTCTCCTGAGAGAAACACCACCCATCAAGCATTCATTCTGAGCTTGCTCCAGTGATTTCCCTGTGCAGATTGGAGGGACGAGTCTGCAGTTGCCACAAGCCCAAAAGCGCGACAGGTTCAGACTTCATTTACAACAAACATTTCGTCCGCTCATGTCACTGGTGAGAAACGCGGTCGGAATCCCGTTGCTTCACTCCCAGGGTCCCCTAGAAGTGCTGTACAGGGTGATTTGTTTTGTCTTCCTTCATGATCAGAGTGCATGGGTCACCAAGCTCTTCTCCACTGTGCAGAACTCTGTGTGTATTATAAGCAACCTCGAGCACCACGCCGAGGTCAGTCAGATTTCCGACGTGACTGTCACCAGCACTCTCCTGTTTGGCATCAGTAGCATGATTTCAACACTTCCAGATATTTTCCCTCTGTTGTAGAAAAGTCTGATAAACAGGGTAGATGAGATTTTGCGCTGTTGCCCCACACTGCTTACAAGATAACTGATAAAATAGAGCAATTTTAATAGCACACTGAAGTAAAAGTTGTGAGAATGTGGGCTCTCTCTCTTAAAATACCTTAATTAGTACTGTAGTTTCAGACCATATGTGACCACTAATAATAAAAGTCATGGGAAACAAAATCATGAATAAGAAAGGACTATTACAATTCCCTACCCACATCCTTTCTAATATTAAAATTTTATATTATTATTATTTTATATATTCCATGTTGTTATAGCTTCACTGCTTCAGTGGTAGTTCTCTTCCATGTTGTTTGTACTGAAGATGAAATTCACATTAGAAAAGTTTATTTTTCATCAGCAACATAAACCAGAGAACGTATCCATACAATGATAAGCCATTGTTCACAAAAACCTATGCTACTGGAATGCAAAATAGCATCTGCTATTGCATCTAAAGATTCGTAACAAATTCTGACTTATCTTCAATTATTTTTTAAAAACTTATTTAGCATGCATGAGGCCTGGAGGGGGAAGAAAAGCTTACTTACTTAGAAAAATAAGCTTTGGGGGTTACTTTGCAAGTCAAAGAAACAGTCACACTTCTAAAAGGCTTCTAGATGTCACCACACGGTGGCGTGAAGAGTCCAGGCTAGCCTGGTTGTCAGGCTGCAAAGCGGGAGGCTGAGTAGGGATGGGAGCCTCAGGTTGGGGTCCGGGAGGAGTGGGGTGCGGATGAGTTATGAATCTCAGATAGGCCAGTGGTACATTCTTCAGCCACTGCTCCCACCCTCTCTTCAAGACAAAAACGCTCCTCTTGACAACTCCTCTTCAGCTGATGTTTGCCAAGATGCCTTTCAGCTTTACAAGTGGCCCCAAGGCACTTTCTCCCTCAAGTGTGACTTTCTTTTTCAGCTACAAAACATGCTTAAGTTAAGGCTCCAGGACTAGTTCAGAATGTGAACTGTCTTGGGTCCTATCACATATAAGCAGTGGCTGCCTAAGCTAGTTATCCTTAGTTAGAGCAAGACATTTCACCTGCAGTTCCCTCTTGACTTGACAGTACTGGGGGTGTGGAAAAGCAGGGTTACAGCACAAGGATATTCCACAGGCCTCAGCTTCTTGGAGGAGCGTCTCGTAAGTGTTTCAGCATTTTCCATCTGGGCCGTCAGTGCGTGCTGCCAGAGCAGGGCAGAATGGGTGGAAACCAACCTGGAAAATCCCCTGCAGGGCACTGATTTCCCTTTTCCCAGAGCAAGGTCTGGGCATGAAAGGAGAGGCCCGCTGTTCTGACTGAGAGTTGCATTCTTTGGAGTGGTTGCTTTTTCTACTGATTTGCAGATCTGAGATTTAGCAGTCCAAAAAGGCACTTAGAAAACTCTATTTTCCAGGTAAACATTATTCATTCCCAGGACAAGTTCTGCTCTGTAAGGCTATCATTACTCAGGCATGTTTCTCCAGAAGGAATTTATAGATAACTTTGAGCAAAAAGAGCTGTCTCATATACAAATATGTGCCTCTTTTCTGATCAAAACTAGTTTTCCATTGGTATTAAATGCTGGTCCTTTAGATGCTGGTGACTGATATTGTAGTCTTTGCCTGCTGCATACCTGTTGATCTACTGTGAAGATCAGCCAGCATCCCCATGATTATAGTTTTGGGTACAAACACCTATGAACTAAAAAAAAAGATCAAAGTCCCCTTCGTATTTTAAAGAGAAAAAAGATCTTCACAGGAAGTATAATTACAGATGAATCATAGACACTGAGTGTGTGTATTGAGTGGATTTGACACAGAGGATCCACAGTGTGAGGTTTGCTACAACCACAATGATAATAAACACCAAAGTAGTATGGCCTGGTTCTCTGGGCTCTCCACATTTAATCTTTATAATAACCCACAATTAGATAGCATTGCAGCATCTATTGTCTAAGTAAGATAGCCAAGGCAGAGAAAGGTTAAGCAGCTTGCTGAGATACACAGCATGTAAGTATCTGAGTCAAGATTTGCAAACAAACCAGGCCAGGTTATAGAGTCTACTCCTATATAATACAAGTTCTGGTTGGATGAACAGAACTTGCCAGGTAAAGAAACTCATTACTTTAGTCCTAATCTATTAAGGAATGCATCTATTTGGCAACATTGGAGATTTGGAGTACAGTTATAAGCCAGTGTAATGGCTTGTATCTAGATGTTCCCCTCATCAAAGCCTCATGTGGTCATAAGCGGGGCTTTTCACAGGTGGCTGGATTAGATTAAGTGTATGATGCTGGGAGTAAGGGTGTGTGAGTGTGTGATTACTAAAGTAGTCCACTGACTGGTTTAGTATGGTTCTGGGAGCAGATAATGGGAAGGCCCACCCTGGGTGTGAGTGCTACCTGGGGAAGCCTGGGCAGAATATAAGGGCCAGAAAGAAGGCTGCTGTGGTCATTTGCTATTGCTTGCTACTTGCTACTTTGGTGTCTTCTGCCTGTCATGAACTCTTTCTCCTCTGCGATGTCCCTCTGCCATGCCACTCTGCCTTGGAGCCAAAAACTAAGACTTTTACAAACTATGAGTCAGTTAAGCTTTTCTCACTTTAACTTTGGGTGTCATGTATTTTGTCTCAGTGATGAGAAAAAGCAACTGAGGCAACCAGGAAGGAAAAAATAAAAAAGCTTGTGGCACCTACAAACCAAATCAAGGTACAGAGTTCTTGGCCAGGTATGGCTGACCTTCAGTACATCCATATTTCCAGTTTCTGCATGTATATGGTCATGTCTGTTATTACTCTGTCCCATGATGCATTCATTGTTCCTATAGACAAAAACGGTTTCCAAGCCCAAGGCAATTCAGCTTCACTGTCATTGACATCTAACTAAACTCACAGAGGGAATGAGATTAAAATGGGTCAGTTAGTGCAAGTTCCCGAGTCCTTATCAGTTTTAGTAAACTCTAGACTCATCACAGTCTTGCAAGAGAGCTCAGTAAGAAATGCTGATGCTGTTGATCTAAGTGATGAAGAACATATCTAAAGAATTGCTATAATGTACTCCATAAAGATGTGCAATAAACATTACACCCCAATCCAAGAAATCAAAATGTATTTGATTGTTGTTTGAGAAGAAATTATGACGCGTTATTTGGAGAGGTGAATGTCAAGCTCAGTTTCCTCGACAGTTCCCTGAAGGGTCTAAATGGTAGAGCCAAAAAGGAAAGAAAGCAATCTACATATTACTAAACGATGGTGCAGTATATTCATATTTTAGTTAAGGGCTCAGAGTCCAAATGCATTTTACTAACACCTGATTAAGTTTTAATTAAATTCTGGCTGTTTTAATAATAGACCAAAGGTTCCTGCCTGAGAAACAAATACATATAACCAACTTACCTTTTCTTACTTTAAAAACAGGCTTCCTAGTACAGTCCTGGCAATTTTAGTAGTTTATTTGCTACAGGAGATGAAGCAAAGAATGTGAAGGCATTTCCCCTATCATTCTGTTTTACTTCCCGTACTTACTCAGAACTCCCAGTTTGTGTCAATGAGTGCTTCTTTGCTAATAGCATCAGTTGGTGGCATCCAAATATCAATTGAAATCTATTTTGTTTTGCTTGTTTTCTATTTTAAAAAATACCAAATAGAGAGTTAAGTGAAGTCATCCTGGAAGTTTATTCAATAAAACTAGGATGAAAAGAAAACATTTTGTTAGTATATCTGTTTCTCTCTGATATGGGAAAACATTGCAATCGAGCTCCATACGAAGCCTTTCTGCTTTGGAGAAGCTTCCTAGGTCAACAAATACCACCTATCCAGCGTCCACTCATTCCTCGGTGTTACCAGAAGAGGAAAAGAGAAACAGTGGAATGTCTCAGGAAGCTCAAAATTTCACAGGGAAATGGATAGCTATAAAACAAGCCAGGTGGGAAACGTGTCACCGTAACACAGGTGTCAGGAAGGGGAGGCTCAGGTATATAGACGGGAGCAGGTGGCTCTCTAAATAGTGGGTGGGAGAGCAGGGAGATGAGGGCGCGGGGAACAGCTCCGAGCTCTGAAACCAGTCCACAGACCTGCACTGCAAACCCAGCCCCACTGCTGAGTGGTGTGGGTGCGTTTGGCAAGCTGTGGCCCTCCTCTGTGGGAATGACAACAGTTTTGCTTTTGTGAAATGGGAACGAGAATGGTTCCTTCCTCCTTGGGTGGTTTTAAGGATTACACGAGATCGCATATAGAAAATGGTAGTTCAATACCAGTAGACAGTCGCTCTTGATCAACATTAGCTAAAAATTAAGAATAGAAAGTGATACTACTGTAGAGGAAGACATTGTTAAGTTTGGTTGAGAAGCAACTAGTGGCCAAGCTTTATATTATTTCTTGGGGATGTAAAATAGTAACAGCAACAATAAAACATTAACACAGTTACTGAAGTAAGAAGGACTTTGGTGTGCCAAGTAATTTAGATCAGTTATCAGTAAGTCTCAGAGGAATGTTGAAGGATTTTATGTGTAATTTTACAATTTCAGAAACTAAGGTTCAAAATGGGTTAGAAAGCAAGCAGAGGGCAGGAGGGCAGGAATTTGAACATGGAGTGAATTTCTTGCTCCAAAAAGTAAGCTTTATAAACTAAAATGTACACCTATTTTCCACGTGCTTTCCTCAGGATTCCTGAGGGATTTTCTTATATCACTGGCCATAAAGTGCTGCTTCTATTCATCCTACTTGTTTTTCTAAAACTGACCTCTTGTGTTACTGTCGCTTTTCTTTTTTGTTACAATACTCCACCCCATCGGAAAACTCTAAAGCTTGGATTTTTAGAGATAATTAACCGGGAGTATACAAAGGTGCTGACTGTTCTCAGGGTAGTACCAAGATAACTTTAAATGCTGTGATGATTTTAGTGATATAAGTCCTGGGGCCTGGGCAAGCTATAGCAATGGCAAAGCACTGACACGTGTAAATAGATTATATCTTTAAAATGGTTAATAGTAAGACAAATGTTAATTGGGCTGTTAAAATTCAGAGCAACCAAAACTTTGCACATAATCTGTAGATTAACACAGTCACATCACTGTTTTCCTCATCAAGCAACCTGTTATTTCTTCAAAGTAGCCAAAGCTGTTAATGACTTTAAGAGGGACTATATGAGTAAGAGTGATGCACTATTTTGGAAATTTTGTTCATCTAGGAATGAAATATTAATGACACATATAGAAGAGTTGCTAAATCTTGCTTGCAAAGCAACTGCTTGAGCCATTCTACTTAATTTTTGAAACTTTGATTTGTGAAGACACGGGCTGTAAAAGACAAAAGAACTTTCATGCAAAAACTAAACTTAAATTAGCATCTCATTCCTGACTCACACACTATAATCACACTGAAGACAAGGCATAGGGGAAAGCATAAAGATGGATTAGATACTCCCTTACTTCGAGAAATGTCTGGGTTTAAGGAAGAGATGAACAATCATAACAGGGTTAGAATTTAGAGAAATCAATACTACATCAAGACTGAGAATGGGTACAGGAGAGCTCAAGCCATAGTCCAGGCCACAGCAAATTCAGTGTTTTTTCTTTCATCTTGGAAGATGTCAAACACATCTTTAGAGTGGCTAAATGTTTCCATCCTTGGTCTAGAAAAATTTGAGAAGGACCTAGAGTTCTCCTAACGCAGATCTAAGATTAAATTATGCATTTCTGCTAATTTGGAGCTCAAAGTGCCTTATCTTAGTCTCACCAATTCTTAGAAATTCAGAAGGACAGGAATCACATCAGCAGATTCAAGCTGGACATTGGTTCAAATTTGACAACACTTATGAATTTCTTCCAGACAAGATGCTACGGTTTATACATTGTGTCAACTTGAGAAGTCTAGCAGCTTAATTAAGTAACCCAGCAGCTCTACATCCTGGGGTGTAGAGCACAGTTACCTGGTCATTGTTACAATTTGAGAAGGTCAAAAGTTTAGCTGAGAGTCTCAGCAGGGAGCCAGGGGTCTTACTTGGTAAACATCCTCATCCTGTGCAAAGGAAGGCAAGGATGTTTGTGAATGCTACATCCACCCTGGGGGGAGGGGTGTCCTGTGTACTATATAAGGGAGGAGAAGAAGCTTGCTCTCCCCCCTTTTACTCTGACTGCTTTTGCTGTGCTGTCCCCGTGCCATGCCACCCTGCCTTGGAGCCAGCTGATTGTGGACTGAAACCTCCAAAACTGTAAGCTAAATAAACCTTTCCTTCCCTAGTTTGTGTGTCAGGTGTTTTGTCTCAGCAACTAGTAAAGAGTAACCAAGACACAAGACCATAGTGGTTAAGGAGAGAGACCACTGAGGAACAGAGAAGCAAGCTTTAATCCCTACATGAACTTAGAGGTTAGCCACGTTCATGTTCATAACCTCCGAGGATCCATCTGGTCTTTGGGAGACCCTGAAGATCCAAACGAGGTCGGACATACGTGTGAAACCCAACACTCTCCTCTGTGCCCACTGTGGTGACACAATTGCTCATGCCACAGTCCCGGGAATAATTCTAGTTTTTTCTTTTTCTCTAGGTGATTCCAGTTCCTTGTGGGTGTCACCCATTCTTGTAAGTCTTGCGAACAAGGCACTAAGGGCCTATTGTTTCAAGCTCTTTTTTTATAAGGATGTTTGCAGACTGAAGGGTCATGGTAGTATACATTGTGGCTCCTTCTGGAATGAAATACAGATTTGCTTACAATCTTGGAAGATAAAGATAATCATCTTTTTTTCCAGAGAATACAACAAGCATTCTTAATTCCCATGATGAAAGTTTTGGGTTCCCTAAACTAAGAGTTCTTCTTTAATGCAATCAGCTGTCTTTGCAGGTGTCTTCCAGTCCTCTTTTGTCTTACTCTGTGGACACAGAGTATCATTTGTATCATTGTAAGTTGTGTCTTCCTACCTTGTATCTTGTGCATCACAGCAGAAAAACATATGTGCCCATTCACCTTTTGTAGAATGTAAACTTGTTCTGGAAAAAGGCACACTTGAGTTAGAAATATGAGGATTCTTGAGAAAGTTACCCTCAACATATACAGAAGGTAGATCAATTTTTCATTACTTGTGGTTTATTATAATTACTGACCTATCATAGGGAACTGGCACAAAAGTGCAGATGCTCCCAATACTGTTTTTGGTATGAGTATTAAACTATCTTTTGTCTCTGTTCCAGGGTACTCGTGTCTGCTATAAGCATCCATGAAATGGTGGCAAGCTGAGTTGCTAACTTGCGAATAGGGTATAGACCTACTATAGTTTTTGATATTTCCTTCACTCAGCTACTTACCCCTCTTTCAAATCACACAGAGAACTTTACCACGTTGCTGCCAACATGATATTTCTAAAGTAAAAACTACAGACCATTCTCCTGACAAAATCTTACATTAGCTTTCCCAGGAAGTAGTGATGTTAGGATAAATTGCAAATTCCATGGAGTGGCATCAAAGTTTTTTATAAGTCATTACCCTAAATCTTCCATCTTAATTCCCAGCATCCCCAAAGTGCTTACAAACTAAGATTTCTTTCAATTTCCAGTACTCTTCCACATTCACACCGTTATGTATGCTGGAACTGCCCATCCCATCCTGATCCTGTAGATCTTACCCAATCATTCAAAACACAGCTGAAATTCTCTTCCACATATCACCCCAGAAAAATGTAGGTGCTCATTCGTCCTTTCATTGACACAGAATTGATGAATGAGGAAGAATGTGAACTTGTTCTGGTAAAGAACACACTCAAGTTAGAAATAGGAGAGTTCTTGATGAAGCTGCCTTGAGTATATACAGAAGGTAGATCAACTTTTCACTACCTGTTGTTTATTATAATTACTGACCCATCATTATACAAGAGTTATAAAATATCAATGAATTACCTGTTCAATAACTCCTTGGGCTCTGTTGACACAGCTGGCCTTGGTGGATGTTATTAACTTGATGCCAATTGGTTTGAAAACAGTCAAAGCTGTTTGCAATAACTCTACATGAACGGACCCAAGTTTAATAGTAAAAACAGGATCTTCCTGATTTGTACTTGTGGGAAACCTGAGCACTGCATCTGGGAAATGTATGATAAAAACACCCCCAATGCTGCTCCTGTTTCACCTCAGAGGAATGTCACCAGCCAGAAAGAAGGAGCACTCTATGGCTGCTCCCTAAAGGATTTAAACACCCCCCTTTGCTTCCTCCCCAAAGTTTACCCTGCATTCCCAACAGAGGCAAGTCAAAGGAAGCAGGAGTGTATCCTGCTTGGGGCAGCACTGCCAAGCGAGGAACGGCAAGAACAAGAAACCAGAGAAAGTTATGGCTTGGGTTCCCAGAGGAACAGCACATGCCCTTCCTGCGTGCCTCTCCCCGGTGTATATTTTCATAGCCTCTCAGATTCAGTTCACTGGCAGCCCCAGGGCCAAGTGCCAAGTGGGAAAATGTGACTGGGTAAAGACCTCAGAGAGGTGGCCTGCCTGGGCTCACTGTTCTAACCAAGGAGGCAGCGCCACTGGCCTCCAGCGTCCAGATCACCCCAGGTATCAGCCCACAGGCGCGCCCTGCGCGGTGCCCTCCCAGCCCGGGCAGCAGAAGGAACCTGTGATTAGCCGGTGCCACCTCATCAAAGGGCAGAGAGGAGTGCGCAGCAGTCACTCACAGGAGGGAAATACAAACAAGATTCCTACCTGAAACTGAAGGCCCGTTCTCTAGAGCAGGGGTGGGGACAGGGGACAGAGACTTCCTCTCTGGGACGGCTTTGAAGTTGCCCCTTAGTAAACATGCCTCTTCTCCAAACTCTGCACACACGCTGAGCTGCCACCCACAATTCTACCCCTGCCACCCAGGAGCAGCCCATGGGAGCCAGGGCCGCTCCTCGCCCCGAGGATGTGGAAGCGGCCGTGGGGCTGCCCTTGACCTCCTCCTGGTGCCAGGCACGGGGACTGGGGTGCTGGTTTCCCACAACCACGGGGTGCTGTGCTGGAAGGGTCTGTGCTGAGTATGAACTGGTATTTTTCTAAAAAGTCTTTTTTTTTTTAAATGAAATATTTGTGACAGGAAATCAGGTTAGACATTCCTGAAGCTAGCAAGAGTTTATGAACACACTGTCCTATCCTCCCTGGACATGGAAATGCTGTGAATTGTTTGAAGGAAGACCCACATATTTCATTCCTTTACATTTAACCCGGGTTGCGGGACAGATGCAAACGGTGCCCGGGAGCCAGGCCTCTGGTAAGGGGTCACCATCTGCAGGCCATGCGAGGAAATTCCTCCCCGCAGCCCAAGCTTGTACTCCAAAGTGAGCTATGAATAGAAAGTTTGTGCATGGTTATGAATATGGATAAAATACATCACTCATGGCCCGGGAATGGCAAGCAAAATTGAAAACACATATTTTGGATCGCACAATATTTTGAAAAATATATTTAAAAGAAAATAAACACAGATTGTGTGTGTTCATTTACTGCTTGAAGTACCTCTGGGAGAAAGAGACATCAACAACTTTTCTTTCCAAATTGCTTGCTGTTTCTTGTGCTTTTCAGCAGTGTGAGACCTTCCGGGAAGGCAGTGGGGTCCTGCACAGTGCATGGTAAGAGGTTTCGCTGGCAGGCATCATACTCCCCTCCTGTGGAAGACCAGGAGTTGAGTCTGTGAGTGTGTCCAGAAAGGGCTGCGTGGCCTGGGAGATGTGCTCAAGTCACTCTTCCAAGGGTTTCTTTATGCCTGCTTTAGGCCAGAGGATTCTGCTGGCTTCTGCGTTTTAAACTAATCTTCTCCCTTGCTAGATTATTCATAAACATCAAGACTGCATCTATCTTTTCATCCTCTGGATGAAAACCAAAACTTTGCTATTTTATGTCCCATTGAGAGGACCGGACTCTCTGAGACTTAATTAGGAGGAAATACGACTTTTATACCCATTCCACCTCAACAGTTACACTGTTACAGCAAACCTTCCCTCCACCTCCAAGGACACCAGTGTCCTTAGGTTCTCCTTATGGTTCCAGTAAATTGCTCATTTGCATACCACTCAAACACGCCCTCTCTAGACAGCACAACTTACTGAGCAGCAATCCCACTGTGTCTTGGTTTTCCACTTCGACTAACCCTTCAACTGCTCTTTTCCTCCATGCCGTAGCATCTTGAGGGCCAGTATAGGAAATCTAATTAATCTGATAGACTGTGGCTGACTGCAGAGACATTCTATCAAATACAAATACTCACATTCTTCATTTGCTCTCAAACTTCCTACTTCATCCAGAGGAACTCAGAACAGTGGGCTGAAGCACCACAAGCCATGAAGCACATAGCCGGGACTGACTGGATGGTGCATTAATGTGAACCCCAGGGAAGAGGAATCTGTGGTATGACGAGCATCCTTAGGAATCTCTAATGCCAAGACTCTGCCTAAGCAGAAATACGTAGTGCAATTTTCAAAACATTTCTCAGGAACTTCAAATAAGAAGCCCACCAGAGGTTATTATCTGAAAGGAGAGGCCGTAAAATAGACCATTCATAGCTGTGAGTTTCCAGCTCATGTGTAAAACTCAGCTGTTCATTGTTTTCTGGTTTTGATTATCTAGATACCTTGTGCCAATACTGGAAATTTCCTGATGATCAAGACAATGACAACACCAATGAGAACACTAAGGACCTCTTGGGACTGAGGCCCAATCCTAGGAAAGACTCTGCCTTGCTTGTGCAGCAGAGGGTGTTGAGGATAAACTAAGAGCTCTCAGAATAATGGAATAAGGGGAAGACCTCCAGGGCAACTCTGAGTTAAATGAAAGTTCATTCCCTATTGGATAAAAACTTGGTCAGTTTATGACCCATGGGATGAGACCACCAATCTACATATCAACTTTCTATCCCTTCTCTAATCATTGCACCACATTCCATAATACCAATGGTTTGATTACAGATTAACATAGATAACATGCATGTGTATGTGCATGCAAGTATATATATATACCTAAACATGAATACTATATTTGTGCATTATTGTGGAATGTTACACACATCAATATTTTGTAAAAGTATTAGATGTTCCTTCCTTGACTCATGTCAATTTTGTGTGTTTTGGAAAACTTCAAGAGTATGAGGACTTCCTCCAAGATGGCCGCCCAGATAACACCGTGACAGGGAGGCTCCCTGAATATACCATCAAAATGCTGGAATATAAACTAATATAATAACAGAGAGAAGGAAAAAAGAGGGAGATGGGTCCTCTGGACCCAAGAAGAATCTAAAATGAGAACTGTATCCCATGGAAAGAGTAAAAGAATGAAATAAAGGCGGAGACCAGCAGCACCTCTGTCCGGAGCGGAATCCAATCAGTGCTGCGACCCGAGCTGGGAAGGTACGATCCTGGTGCTCTTGATACGTGTGGAGTTGCTGGTAGAATTGCTGCGGTGTGGCGGGATGGCAGAGACGACGGTTGACTGTGGAGTGAGGTGGTCGCGAGTGGGCGAGTGAGTGAACCCGGCGGCCCCCAGCCCCCCACCCCCGAGGGAGAGCAAGGGACAGCCATCTTGAGACTGGAACTGCACCTAATTAGGCACGGTTCCTGGAAGGCTGTGGCGGAAACGGCACGGGTGCCCTGGGGGTGATAGAGGAGGTTTGGTGGAGGGCCCTGTATGGTTTACCAGACAGCGGCCCCATCCTCTCACGCACCGCAGTAGACATTCACGGACCAGAAACAGGCTTGGGAGAGGCAGTGGACCAACACAGCTTCACGGGCGAGTCCAGGAAAATGCCAAGACGGAAAGGCAGAGGGCACTCTCCGGACTCCGATACAAGCAGAACCAATTCCGGGGATGCTAATGCTAAAATGGTCCAGAGTCCAAAAATTAAACCCTCAGAGGAGTTGACAACAGAAGTGGGGAGACAACTCCACGAAGCTATGAAAGAAATTAAAGCAGCACTGTTAACCCAACTGAGAATTGAAATGAAACTCATAATCGGGGAATTGCTAAGCACCTCTAAAGGAAATATAGCAGGAAAGGTGGAGGATGAAAGATCAAAGGAAATTGAGAATGAAACAAGTAAAGAATTAGAATGCATTAATCAGATTCAGAGAGACTACCAGGACATCAAAGACTCCAATAAAAGTTGGCAGAACCACTTGAAGGAAACTAAGGATAGACTTTCGTATCTGGAAGAAAGAATGAAATCTTGGGAAAAAGAAAGGAGAGACTTTCTTAAGATAATTAGAAATCTGGAAGTGGCAGTGCAACAGCTGCAAGACAACCCAAGGAAACATAACTTACGAATAAAAGGTGTGAGTGAAAAAGCAGGGGTCAATACAAACCAAATTAAAAGACTATTTACAGAAATAATTTCAGAAAACTTCCCAAGCACGGGAACAGGAAGAGACTTTCAGATAACTGAAGCATATAGAACTCCAGCTAAACTTGACCAAAACAGGCCTACACCCAGACA